>JAYESA010000006.1:218741185-218958685 GCA_036927795.1 Iris macrosiphon
GCAGAAGTTGATTTGGATGTGCGTGCACACCGGAATCAACGCATATCAGCGGACCCGCCCCGTATCCGCCCTTTCTGGAATGTGTCATAACTTTGTGTACACACGTCGGATCGAAACGAAACTTGTGCCATAGGACTCGTAGCAATACGCTGGTCCTGTGACCCAAGTTTGGTTCGATTCCGAGAACGTTGACAAAATCGCGTGTCGTGGGCCCCATAGGCCCCACTCGACGGGCGATTTTGTGATCGGCTCATCGGAATCCAAATCTGGAAGTTCCGTTGAGTTCGTATCAGCATTCCTGACTATTTGACACTAAGTTGGACTAATTTGGAGACCTTTGACCCTGACACGTTTTTCGGTGCAAAGCGGGCCCACATGCGGACCTCGTTTTGACCCGAAATGGTCATTTTTGCCCCTGTGTCCAAATTGGACTCAAGGACAGGCGTTTCTAGCTGATTGATATCTTCTGAGCATGATGGTAATGTTTGTTTCAGCTTCCGGAGATGTTTTTAGAAATTTCCCGAGTAACAGAACAGTAGTTGGAATTCAAACATCAGGCAAGTGTACCTTGCCAAACCCTGCAGCTTGCTACTTATTTTCTTAACTTATTTATACATCAGTGGACAATTATACCGTGCCAACTTGCAATGATTTCTGTTATAGTACTTGCTGGAGTACTTGTGTAAACATACATAAACTTGATTTAACTGTTCAACCCAGGACCGAGTGATTTTACTTAGCGTCCGATTACTAGTCGGGTGCCAACCCCGTACGCGGAGTTGTGTAACGTCACATAGACATGGATATCGAGACCCTATGTATTCTCGTACTTGTCTTATCAAGTACATCATAACCCAGGACACTTGACACTATTTATGAGACAGGATCTTCCCGAGATATTCGTGGTGATTCTGTATAGGATACAAGACTTGACAGAGATATTTTATTTATAGACAATATGACTTGTTGCATTAGCTATAATCCCGCTGACATGGACATGAGACGTTATGGTCATGATATGCGTGATTACATTGGGTGGGGAGAGACATAGGCTACAGGCTGTTTCATATATATATCCACTACTATTGTGAGGTTGTAGACTCTCCAGCAGAGCTAGACCCTTTAACTGTTATTACTGCTACCGGCTCCCCGACACAGAGCTTGTAGCGGTCTCAGCCTGAGTTCTAGTGCTGCTCTCATATTGCAGTTCACTTAGCTGGTTACATAGTTTATCCAATTATTTACTTATTGCTGCACTGCTTATTTATTTGGCTTGTATTTTCTGTACCTTGCTATGTCCCCTAAGGACCTGGAATGGATTATGTTCCCAGGTTTAGCTGAGGAGCAGTACCCCGAGATATACGGGACAGGAGCTGAAGCTATTACTGGACTTGATACTGGAGCAGAACCGATCCCTGAGCACGAGGTGACTGCTGAAGACTTTTCCTGAGTACCTGATTTCGTACTCATTATTTACTTTATGTTTGACTCTTTTGTTCCTGGCCTATTGAGCCAGTGTATTCAGACTTATGTCGGATTGTTTCTCCGACTGACTTGTTGAGACTTGTTGCTACTTATTTTTATTTCATTATGCAGTTGATTATATTTATCTTTTATGGATGAGATTAGTTGTGGCATGTTGTCGTAGACCTTATTTTACAGCTTAAGTGCGTCCTGATGGTTCCATTAAATTGGGTTGTCCATCGGTGCATGCTGCTGGCCATTGCCACGTGTCCAGTCCCTCGATATTTTGGGACTGGGGCGTGACACTCTGGCCCGGCGTCTCCTGCCGCCCCGACGGCCGGGTCTCCTCCCTCCTCCTCCGCGACCTCCGCCTCTCCGACTACCTCCCCTCCGTCCTCCCCCTCCTCTCCGCCCTCCGCTCCCTCGACCTCTCCCGCAACAACTTCTCCGGCCGCGTCCCCTCCGGCCTCGCCTCCCTCTCCCATCTCGACCTGTCGAAGAATCGCCTCTCCGGCCCCCTCCCGCACTCCCTCGCCGTGCTCCCCTCTCTCACCGGCGTCCTCAACCTCTCCTACAACTGATTATCCGACGATATCCACTACCAGAATAAGCGGATTTAGCGACGTTTTTTAGCGACGTCAATATAAAACGTCGCTAATATTAAACATATTAGTGATCCAAGTAAAAATGTCGCTAGACGTCGCTAATTGGCGCATATATCGACGTTTAGCGACTGTAATTTAGGTTTTAAAAAATTAGTCGCTATAAGTTCAATTAAGGTCGCTAAACGTCGCTAATATGTTTTATTTAGCGACGTTTAGCGACGTACTTAGCGACGTATCTCTTTTAGACATTTAGCGACGTCATTAGCGACGTCACAGACGTCGCTAAGTTAGCGAGGTCATTATTTGTGTCGCTAAAATATCGCTAAATAACTTTCATTTAGGGCTGATTCCCCCCATTTCCTTCGATCACTCCCTTTCCCAAATTTAAACCCCCCTCCCTCTGGCTCCTCCTTCCCCCGGCGTCCCCTCCTCCCTCCCGGCGACCCCCCTCTGGCCGCGTCCTCCCCTCTCCGCCGTCAGCTCCTCCTTTCTCCGGATCCCCTCCTCGGTGAGCTCCTCTCTTTGTCTCCTTTCTCTGTCTCTCTCTCTCTCTAACACGACACAATACGATACGACATGAAACACACTAACCCTAACCCTAACTCGAACACACACACACACACGCACGCGGACATACTAACACATGCGGATACTAACCCCAATACTGATACGGATACACGGACACAGACACAGACACGGAAATGACTCTTCAAACTAGTCAAAACTAAGTTATACCTAGGTTTCTAGGTCAATACCTTGCTAATACATATATTTATAGTATTTACCTACTAATACCTTAGTCTAGAACAAATACCTAGTCCTGTATCCTAGTGTTTCAACCCGTATCCCAACATTACCATGTATCTTAATATAACTCATATACCGTATCTAAATTCAATATCTTGGTACTACTCCTTAACCTAACTTTACCTCTTAATTTGGTATTAATATCTAGCTACTATCACATAATACCTTAACTTATGTCAATTTCCCCCAATACCTTAGTGTATCTATATATCCTAGTATCTAATAGTCACCCTTAGCAAATTTCTAACAAATAGGCCTGCCACCTACTGATACTATCATGTATCAGTCACTCCTCTAGAGGACGCTACATAAACAACTTGGTACTAGACCTTGATACCTTATACTCAAGGCCTGTACCCCTTATCCATTACCCCCACCTACTATCAGCAGGTGCAGGAACTCAATGTCACGACCCGATTCCATAGAATCGTTTGAGGCGTCCCCTGAATCGTGACCGCCGTGCGGGCCTGGGGTTGCGCCCGCACAAGGCTTTAATGATTTGCATAGCAAGCACATATTCAGAGTACGCAGATAAATTGAAACACAAATTTGAAACATGAAAAAGTTCTCTTTATTGATAATGAACATCTATTACAAACTCCTGAACGAGTCAGCTAATATGCCAAACGGCTTACAAAAGTGTTGACTCAAAATGAGATAGCAGTCATGTACATTATATCCCTTTACTAAACTTCAAAAGATATAGACCTCCAGGCTGGAGGATAGCTTTGCCACGGAGCTGCATTTGTGTACGAAGAGTTGCAGCTTCTGACTTCAAAATGCTTCAAGGGGCGCGGTGAAGATGTGCCAACAGCTGGACTGGATCGGAAAGACGACTTCGGCTCCTCGCTCGGTTCGCCTTGGTGCGGAGAACCTGTCTCAACGAGGGTCAGCATGTCGAAACATACTGGTGAAGGGGAGCTAACCGAACTATACCAATCAACACGTTGTTTAATGAAGCATGCATATTTTTGTGGGTTTCTATCTTGTCTTAGTTCATTTACAAGTAAGCAGCATATAGAATTTACTGAAATGAACGTGCCACCGTTCGGTAGATTTTACCTGCCGTCTGAATCACCTGCACAATACTTACCATGCCTTCCCTGCCACGAAGACACAAGTTAGTATGCAACAGGTTTAAATATACATAGAGATCACTGGCGTGGTGCCACGAGGGACAGATTATAGTCTCAAGGCAAAGTGACGTGCAACGCGGGTGGCGAGCCCCGCTGCATAAAATTTTGCCGGGTAACTTACGACTATACATACGTTCCGTCCGGATCGGATCGGTCCCAGCGCCCCGGTGACCGTCCGTGGAACTCATAAAATACCTTGTGCACAAGTTGTCCGTGATCAAACAACACTCATAGAATCAGTTCCATAGCATAACGGTTTTGCATAGTCATCCTGACAGTTTATTTCATAACAAGCATAATTCTATACTTAGCACGATTCATAGAACAGTTATAAACGAACTAGCATACAGGATGATAACCGTTCATAAGTTTAGTTGACAAGCAATATTTCCAAGTCTATTTCCTTTTTATCTTGATCTCTTTTATTATTACTTGGTATTGTTTGATCGGGGCAAAGGAGAATGCAAGATTTTAAGGTGTGAAGCTTGGAAGCAGGGCTAGCTAATCGGGTTGGTAGACAATCACTTAGATTTTGGAAGGGAGAAGGAAAGAGGCGCTTCATGACTCCGCTCGCAAGCCGCCTACTGCTTGTTCACCTGCATTACGAACAGCTCGATTAATACCTCTTCCTCTTTTCCAATCTCGAAATTAAAGTGCAGTTCAATGAACGAAAACAATGAAAACCATCGAAACCGTTCAAGGAAAACAAGCAAATCCCAAAACCCACTCAAAGCACGAAAGCAATAAGCGACATCAAAAATCGAGGCAATAAAAGATAGCAGCGGAGATGTCCCTCCTGACTCTGCCGCTAAGCCGATCCTTGGGGCGCAGTCCACTGAATATGGGAATCGATTCCGAAAAAACAAATCCATAACGAGGATGAGTTCTTAATTCAATCTATCCCGATCGAACGATACCGTCTTGTGTTTCTTAGCCGCGCTCCTCAAACAGGAGGAACGGGGCGCTACATCCTACCCAACTAATTGGAAGTTTCATCCCGAAACTTAGGAATAGAACCAACCGTTAGGGATTATTTTGTTGAGGCAGGAGCTTAGAGGGGAGTGGACAATCCCGAGCTACGTGGCCTGGCCCGCCACAGTTGAAGCATAGACCTTTTCTGCTGTAACATCTATCGGTAGTGTGCCCATGTCTTCTACAAAAATCACAGTATGGTCTCTGGTTCCCTTTGTGACGACCACCGTCGTTATGTCATTTTGCCGCATTGTTTCCTCTGTCGTCGCTTTGGCGTTTGTGACTGGATGTATGCACAACGCCGGCAGAAACGTGAGGATATTGTGGTTCAAGAGATAGGGCGTGATTCATGACTTCACGCATTGTCCCGTACTGATTATTGACCACGTGCGCATGGATGGCAGGGCATAGTCCACCTTCAAACCTTCTTGCTCGACTTGCTGCATCAGGTAAATAGGCCCTAGCGAATTTGGAGAGTCGGTTGAATTCAACGGAGTACTGTTTAACTGTCATGCTGCCCTGCCGCAGCTGCACGAAATCATTCTCCATTTGACGTTGTACTGGAGGGGGTATAAACTCCTCTTCAAATGCGGCACGAATAGTCATCCACGAGATCGCCTCCTCTCCGTGATCAAATTGGAGAGATCGTCGATGCACGTTCCACCAATCGTGCGTGTTGAGGCTGAGCTGAAGTTGGGCGCATGCGACGCGCTTCTCTTCGGGAACTTCTAGCAGAGCGAAGTGATCTTCAAGCTCGGCTAGCCAATCTAGAGCTACCACTAGGTCCTCAGTCCCGTTGAATGGGGTGTTGCAGACTTTCTTGAAATGGCCCAAGTTGAAGGCAGTCACGTCCCTCGGCCTTGGGATTTGAGGCGTCTCCACTTCAAGCACGGGCTGTTCCACCGAAGTCGTTGCAGTTGCAGTGGAATGGTTGGCAGCCAAAGTCTGAACGATCTGTTGCAGGGTATCTACCTGCTTTTGTTGGACTGAGAATCGGGTCTCCAGATTGCTTTCAAACTTGGCTTGGCGAGCATCGTCTCTTTGTCGTTGCGATTCTAACATTTGCATTACCCGCTCAAGCGGGTCGACTTGAGATATGCCACGCTGGCTCCGCGAGCTTCCCGGAGTGCCCGAACTGCTTTCTTGTGTTTCGTTCGGAGCTTGCGCTGTAGATTGCGCTGGTACCATTCCTTCAAAAGAAGGTAAATTACATTAGAATCATAATGTATTATGGACTTATTGCATGAACGTATCTTATTTTGGCCTAGCGAGTTCAAGAGTTCGCACAGAAATTTGATCGTTAAACGAATTTTTTCAGCACGAAGTCTAAGAAACTTGAATCTGTGCTCTGATACCACTATGTCACGACCCGATTCCGTAGAATCGTTTGAGGCGTCCCCCGAATCGTGACCGCCGTGCGGGCCTGGGGTTGCGCCCGCACAAGGCTTTAATGATTTGCATAGCAAGCACATATTCAGAGTACGCAGATAAATTGAAACACAAATTTGAAACATGGAAAAGTTCTCTTTATTGATAATGAACATCTATTACAAACTCCTGAACGAGTCAGCTAATATGCCAAACGGCTTACAAAAGTGTTGACTCAAAATGAGATAGCAGTCCTGTACATTATATCCTTTTACTAAACTTCAAAAGATATAGACCTCCAGGCTGGAGGATAGCTTTGCCACGGAGCTGCATTTGTGTATGAAGAGTTGCAGCTTCTGACTTCAAAATGCTTCAAGGGGCGCGGTGAAGATGCGCCAACAGCTGGACTGGATCGGGAAGACGACTTCGGCTCCTCGCTCGGTTCGCCTTGGTGCGGAGAACCTGTTTCAACGAGGGTCAGCATGTCGAAACATACTGGTGAAGGGGAGCTAACCGAACTATACCAATCAACACGTTGTTTAATGAAGCATGCATATTTTTGTGGGTTTCTATCTTCCCTTAGTTCATTTACAAGTAAGCAGCATATAGAATTTACTGAAATAAATGTGCCACCGTTCGGTAGATTTTACCTGCCGTCTGAATCACCTGCATAATATTTAACATGCCTTCCCTGCCACGAAGACACAAGTTAGTATGCAACAAGTTTAAATATACATAGAGATCACTAGCGTGGTGCCATGAGGGACAGATTATAGTCTCAAGACAAAGTGACGTGCAACGCGGGTGGCGAGCCCCGCTGCATAACATTTTGCCGGGTAACATACGACTATACATACGTTCCGTCTGGATCGGATCGGTCCCAGCGCCCCGGTGACCGTCCGCAGAACTCATAACATACCTTGTGCACAAGTTGTCCGTGATCAAACAACACTCATAGAATCAGTTCCATAGCATAACGGTTTTGCATAGTCATCCTGACAGTTTATTTCATAACAAGCATAGTTCCATACTTAGCACGATTCATAGAACAGTTATAAATGAACTAGCATACAGGATGATAACCGTTCATAAGTTTAGTTGACAAGCAATATTTCCAAGTATATTCCCTTTTTATCTTGATCTCTTTTATTATTACTTGGTATCGTTTGATCAGGGCAAAGAAGAATGCAAGATTTTAAGGTGTTAAGCTTGGAAGCAGGGCTAGCTAATCGGGTTGGTAGCCACTCACTTAGATTTTGGAAGGGAGAAGGAAAGAGGCGCTTCACGACTCCGCTCGCAAGCCGCCTACTGCTCGTTCACCTGCATTACGAACAGCTCGATTAATACCTCTTCCTCTTTTCCAATCTCGAAATTGAAGTGCAGTTCAATGAACGAAAACAATGAAAACCATCGAAACCGTTCAAGGAAAACAAGCAAATCCTAAAATCCACTCAAAGCACGAAAGCAACAAGCGACATCGAAAACCGAGGCAATAAAAGATAGCAGCAGAGAGGTCCCTCCTGACTCTGCCGCTAAGCCGATCCTTGGGGCGCAGTCCACTGAATATGGGAATCAAATCCGAAGAAACAAATCCATAACGAGGAGGAGTTCTTAATTTAATCTATCCCGATCGAACGATACCGTCTTGTGTTTCTTAGCCGCGCTCCTCGAACAGGAGGAACGGGACGCTACACTCAAGCCCTCAACATACACACTGTCCATACTTCACTTAACACCTTGCTCATGACATTACCTACACGCACTTACCTTCCAATATTTAGAAACCAAATCTTCACCTTAATCAACCCACTGATACAATCAAGTATCATTTACCCCAAATTACCACCCCTCGCTCAACACCTCAATCTTGCCCCTAAATAACCTCAACACTCACTCATTATTCGTAATACCTCAAGACTGGTCATAAGCACTACCCAAACCTGTGCACACTGTTTACCCCAAATCAGGTTGCACAACCTATGCATACTGTTGCACATAAATTGTGCTCAGCCTACAGGGCCTCAATCGTGTATCAAGTTAGAGCAGTTCTTACCTTCCTCCAGAGAATCGCATTGTATGTAACGATTTATAGGACACATAATTTTTTTTTTGCAGAAGTATCTAGAAATGGATATGAATTACTATCTGCGTTATCGTTCGTGGATGTACAACCGTCATCCTGATGACATGTGCGATGTGCGTGATGAATTCATTGAGGGTGTACAGCAGTTCCTGCAGTTCGCTAAGGCGTTCCCTCAGTACATGGACGGTACCAAAATTAAGTGTCCGTGTGTGAGATATCGCAATTTGAAATATCATCCAGAAGTAAAAGTCACATATCATTTGTACTCGAAGGACTTCACGCCAAATTACTATCAGTGGACCGCGCACGAAGAACTTGTGTCTCTAGCATCGGAGTCGGAGCCTTATGTGGAGCCGTATATGGATGTCCATGACCACGCTGCTTACGACGACGGGTGGGTGAACATGGTTTTTGATTGGTGACAGCGAGGTCGGATTGGTGGGCAGTATGCAAGACTAAAGCTAGAAATACCTTTAACATTGACGAAATAGCTTATCAGGAGGACGAGCTACCTCTTGTAACAAATATTGTAGATGTGGACTCGACGAAAGTTACCCATTACACGAGTAATAATGTAGAAGATATAGAATTATTCGAAGAGGAAGACGAATACGAAGTAAATAAAAGTGAAGGCGGGGAGGAGGAAGAGGAAGAGGAAGAGGAGGACGAGGAAGGCGAACAAGATAAATTTTCTGAAGATGATTGAAAATAAAAAATTTGCCTGTAGAATGTACTATATTTTGACTGTAGAATGTACTATTTTGACGAATATATGTATTATATTTTGCACTGTAGAATGTATTATCCATTTAGACTTGTGACACTACTAGTTATTTTTTGTACAATTCTAAGAATGCTGTGAGATATGCATAACATTTTGACTGTAGAATGTACTATATATATTTGTGTATTTCTTTATTCATCATATGTTGTCACTACTAGAAAAAGCGGGATTAGCGACGCATTTTAGCGACTCCATATAAAAATGTCACTAAATTAGCGACTCCGTAAAAAATGACGCTAGACGTCGCTGAATGGCGACATTTAGCGACGTTTAGCGACTTTTATTAAGATTTAAAAATATTAGTCGCTATAAGTTTGATTAAGGTCACTAAACGTCGCTAATATGTATAATTTAGCGACGTTTAGAGTCGTAATTAGCGACGTATATATTAAAAATATTTAGCAACGTATTTAGCGACGTGTTTGACGTCGCTAAATTTTTATTTAGCGACATTTTTTTACGTCGCTAAACGTCGCTAAATTTTGGTTAATTATGGCTCAGTTTTCTTTTTTCCCATCTGCGAAAATTTTGAAAGTTTTCAAAACCTTTCGAATTCCCCCACCCCCCTCTCCGGCGACCGGCGCCCGAATCTCCACGGCTCTCCATGGCTGCGGCTACTCCGGCATCCCCCTCCTCCTCCTCGAGCTCTAGGTAAACCTTAACTCTCTCTCTCTCTCACATGTGACACTAACACAACACACACTTGACAGACACGACACACACACACAGACACTGACAGACACACACGACACACAGACGCAGACACACAGACGCAGACACACACACGATACACACACACACAGATGCAGACACACACACACACACACACACACACAGACACTGACAGAAACACACGACACCTAGGGTTAGGGTTAGGTTTTTTGACCTGGGGTTAGGGTTAGGGTTTTTGATCAGGGGTTAGGTTTAGGGTTAGGGTTAGGGTTAGGGTTAGGTTTTTTGACCTGGGTTAGGTTTAGGGTTAGGGTTAGGTTTAGGGTTTTTGATCAGGGGTTAGGGTTAGGGTTAGGTTTAGGGTTAGGGTTAGGGTTAGGTTTTTTGATCAGGAGTTAGGGTTAGGGTTAGGTTTAGGGTTATCAATTTTTACTGTTCAATATCAATTTTTTAATACTTCCATATAGAGTATTTGGGTGAATACTCTATTTTCACCCAAGTATTCAATACATATATCCTTGTATCACAATTACCTATTGTATACCTTGTCCTATATTCCATAGCACTTAACTTGACATTTACCATGATACCTATACTCAAGTACACTGCCACAACTCTCACTGGTATACTAGGATATCACAACACAAAGTGAGTACTTTTCCCATCCTTACACTCAATATTCACTGTTCTTGGACTATAATTGAACACTTGACCTTGAATATCCCCTTAAACCTATACTGCACCTAGCACACACTAATACCTCATCCCTATCAACTTTGGTAGTAAGAGTTTTATACTACACACACAACCAACTCTTAACATGACACTAACACACAACCATGATTCTCCTCTACATGAGATGAACATCTCATACCCAGGTCTGATTTTAGACTACTCCAATGCAAGAGTTCTCCTTCCTTACTACATTACCACTCCACACCCAACCTCCTATGATATAGACACCAACACTTACAACCTAGTCTAATACCAAGCTCTTTTGTTTAGTGTATAATAGCATACTACCTTGTATAACACATTCAATACCTACACTTATCTTACTCAAATTATCTCACACTCACACCACACCACACTAATCTCAGACACCCATTACAATATTTGAACCCACACTCTTTCTAGGACTGAAACCATGTCAGACCTTCCAACACTACAAATAGAACCCTGGTATATGGTACTCGAGTCCCAAAATACTTTTAAACTCAAACCTCGCATTCTAACTTTGATACTTAATCACTTGAACCCACTCACTCCCCACCTACTGATACAACCTGGTATCAGTCCTAAATGATACACACTCACTCAATCGTATATCCTCAACTCTACCTAACACTTTATGCATAGGTTCTAATAAATAACCTATTTTTAAAACAATATTATATAATTTTTTGTTATCTTGTCTTATCCTACTGAATGATATTATTTTGTTGAATAGTACTTTCGTACTTGGGTGATACTTATGATACAAAAACTATGATACTTCATACTTATCTTATTTTTATGGATATCAAGACCCAACTTTTGGATAAAGGTTGCATACTAGCCTTTAGAGAAAGATTATGAGTTGTTAAGGCTAAATCTCCTCTAGTTCTTTTGATATGTGGAGGGGTAGTATGTGTATAATTCTAAGGTATTGAGGGTTGATTTAATATGTATCTGAGAGGGCACTGCAAATGTGAGTGCAGGTGTCCATGTGTTGTGTGAGTTCAGGTGTGTGCAAGTGAATGAGGATAGTACTAGAGAGGTAAGTAACAGTTAAGTGTTGAGTGCCAAGGTAGATAGGTAATTGGTTAAGATAGGTTAGATAGTAAGATATTGGTTAAGAGAAGTTGATATCAGTTAGAATAGCAATGTGGAGTAGTGTTATAAGTTGGGCTAATAAAATAGAAGACTTGACAAAATCCTAATAATCATCATCATTCGTATTATCATCTCCATCATCAACACTACCAATAGATTTGTATCCGTTGGTTGACTAGATACATCTTATAGTATTTGTATTGTTAGGATAAAATATTGAGCAATAGATATTATGGTATCATTATTATACTGCAACAAACAGCTAATTCTTTGTGAGTCATCTAATTCTTCCATTCCGCATTATTAAGGATATGTCTTAAGTAATATCTGTTATCAATTATATTCTTTATTTTCAACTATCTTACCAGATGACACCTAAGATAGCGACACCTTCTACTGTTAAGGAGGAAGTGATGCCTCCTACTGTTAAGGAGGAAGTGATGCCTCCTACTGCTAAGGAGGAAGAGATACCACCTGCTGTATCTCAGATGGGGAGTTCCAGTCACTCAGCACCTATAGCGGCTGTATCTCAGACGGGGAGTTCCAGTCACCCAGCACCCATAGCGGAGATTGATAACATAAACGCTGTTTATGCGCAGTATTTGAGGGACTGGTATCTGCCCCAGCGTATTGGATATCCTCGAGATTGATACTGTGATGTTTCATATACTTATATATTATGCATTTTGTGTGACTGTGATAATATACATTTTGTGACGCTGTTTATGCCCTGTGATACTGTGATAATTATATATTATGTATTATGTGACTGTGATATTTGTGTATATTAATTGTATGACTGTGATACTTTTATTCATATTAAATATTGTTAATCCGGTGTTGAGTGTTCCACCGAAGGGGTCGGCGAACCCAGAGAATTCAACGGAGGGTTGTTCCGGGTCTATTTTTAATTATAAATTATAAATTGCAGTTTGGAACAATTCAGTTTTTTTTATTTTTTTTGTAAATTTAGCGACGTATTTAGCGACATTTAGCGACGCCTAGCGACATTTTTATACGTCGGTAAACAAGTCGCTACTTAGCGATGTCAAAAGTCGTCGCTAATGACGTCGCTAAATGTCACTAAATACGTCGTTGTACGTCGCAAAATGCTGACATGGAAGTACTGCCAGGTTATTAAAGACGTCGTTGTTACGTCGCTAATTAGCGATGTTTAGCGACATTTAATTACGTCACTAATTAGTGACTGAGAGTCGCTAAACGTCGCTAAGTTAGCGACACGTTCTAAGTCGCTAAAAACGTCGGTATAACGACGTTTAGTGACTTTTTTCTTTCAGCGACGTTATTATTACCGACTTCTGTAAAACGTCGCTAAACGTGTTTAGCGACATTTTATTGTCATTTAGCGACATTTTTGGGCGTCGCTAATTTGACTTTTTCTGGTAGTGTGTTATCAGGTATGACAGGACGACACGGAGGGTTCGGCAGGTCCCGAGGTAGACAGAGTGCTCCTCCGGTACTGCCTACTGTTTGTTCCGGATCCTCGTCGCCCAGTACTCCAGTATATCGACCAGTCACATCTCCAACTACGACGACGTTACGTGGCATCACTCCTGGGACGAGTAGTTCCAGGCCTGATAGTACTCCCTCGTCCAGCGTTCCTCCTGCTGGCAGAACCATGGAGACAGATGAGCATGTGGAGGAGGTCGTGCCGACGTTGTCCCAGCATCAGCTAGATCCTCCATGCGCACCTCCAGAGGAGACGAGGACAGAGATTTGGGCCGACGGTACAAAGTAAGTCAATTAAATGGTTTAGCATCATATATATCGTGTATTTCTTTATTCATCATATATTGACTTTTTCAATCAAAATAATTATCTCTATATAGATATCGTCCATCGTCGGTTCAGAGACGCCTGGGCCTCTTTCTGAGGAATAACTATGGTGGCCCTTGGATCAACTACTCTAAAGCTCCGGAGGAGAGGAAGGAGTTCTGGTTTG
The DNA here is from genome assembly GCA_036927795.1 of Iris macrosiphon. Classification (NCBI taxonomy): domain Eukaryota; kingdom Viridiplantae; phylum Streptophyta; class Magnoliopsida; order Asparagales; family Iridaceae; genus Iris; species Iris macrosiphon. Next base: position 218,754,855 of record JAYESA010000006.1, read on the forward strand.
CGCACTTCAAGGTAAAAGTATATTATATAAATCCTCTAATTTATGCATATTATATAACTTATCCGTGATGCTCACTTACTAAATTATTTATTGTAGCAAACGTATTTCTATCCTCCGCACCGAGCCGAGTTGATTGAGCGAATATTTTATGTCGTTGCCGCCAAGCTTATCCGTGATGCTCTGGATGACCAGAAGGCTCGTGATCATGCTGAAAAACCGATCCAAGGTTGGATCACGCCTGAGTAGTGGACTGCGATGAGGGCTAGATTCGACGATCCGAGGTACAAGGAAAGGTCTGAGAAGGCCAAGGCGGCTAGGCAGAATGCTGCAAAGTGATGTGGTGGCTCGATTCCGATGACGGAACATTTCCGTCGTTTGGTATATTTTTTATTTAAGATATATTATTTTAATATAAGTACGATAAAAAAGTAGTAGAAAAAAATGTTTAATTTTAGTACTAAATAATATATTTTTAACAGGTACAGAGGGGTGAGGATGCAAACATGGTGACTGTTTTCTTAGCCACCCATCGAAAGGACGAAAATCTCATTAATGAGAGGGCCTCGCAGACCTATGTAAGTATTACTTTACTTTGTGTTAATTTTAATATAACTTAGGCAATTATCGAGTATCCAAACTTTTCTAGGCCGAGTATCTTAGGCTGCGTGAGCGGGCGACTGCTAGTGCACCTACAGCTGGAGAGGCTAGTACTTTCTCGCAGCCCGCTCCAGCTCCTTCGACGGACGAGCTGTGGGTGACCGCCGCTGGTGGTCTCCAGAGGGGTACGTACTATGGTACGGGATCCTATGGCACCCTGGTTGCGACGTAGTCATTAGGGCCTTCCCGACAAGTGCACATTCTCCAGATCCCTCGCAGTCGTAGGCCAGAGTCCAGGAGGTCATTGACCGTCAGATTGCGTCTCTCCATGACGAGTTGCTACGAAGGATGTAGGAGCATCCCCGGTCCCTGCCGCAGGAAGACGATCCGACGCTCATCGCACGATTTGATATGCTCGACCGCAGCATCACGGAGCTCCGGGATTTTACAAATGATCTTAAAGCCTCGACAGAGCGCAGCGTGACGGAGCTGCAGGCATCACAGCTATCCATGGGCGAGAGGCTGACGATGATGCAGGATTCAATGGTTCATAGAAGTACGAGGCTGTTATCTTTCATGGATTCTTACAACCAGCGACTCACAGAGTTGGAGCGGATACGTCCTCCTGGTGCGCCTACATCAACACAGACTCCACCGACGTCACTACCTTCTCCATCGATATCGGTATCGATTTTACGGGAGCAGTATGATCTGTTCTTATCCTTCATGCGCGTCGGTGGTCATCCTCCTGCAGATCCGCAGTAGTATGGATATTTGTATAGATATTTGCTGGATATTTGTATTATTTAGGATGAGACTCAGTTGTATGGATATTTGCTATATTCTTTACGACAATATTTTCTCCTGATTAGGTTTTTAATTTTAATATTTTATTTTCTTCAAATTTTATTATATTATTCATATTAAATATATGTTAATTTATCGGTGTTGAGTATTCAACCCAAGGGGTCGGCGAACCCAGTAAATTCAACAGAGGGTTGCTCCGGGTCTATTTGTACAGATTATGAATTAATAAACTGCCGGAATAATAGTTTGGAAACAATTCAGTATTTATTTTTTTATTTTTTTACTGTACCATTAGCGACATTTTTAGCGACGTTTAGCGACGTTCATACACGTCGCTAAATACGTCGCTAAGTTGCGACGTTACTACACGTCGCTAATGATGTCGCAAAAAACTTCGCTAAAAACGTCGTTATATGTCGCAACTTGCTGACATGGCAGTATTGCCAGGTCATAGTAACGTCGCTACATACGTCGCTAATTTGCAACGTAAAGCGACAAATCAACACGTCGCTAATTAGCGACGTTGAGTCGCTAAACGTCGCTAATCTAGTGACGTATTTACGTCGGTATAGCGACGTTTGGCAACATTTTTTTCGTTAGCGACTAGCTGAAAGGCGACTTCTGTAAAACGTCGCTAATTACGTCGCTAAATTTATTTAGCGACGTTTTATTTAGCGACGTTTATTGGTCATTTAGCGACGTTTTTTTACGTCGCTAATTTGACTTTTTCTGGTAGTGATCCCGCCGGAGTTCGACAACATACAGAGAGAGAAGAGAGGAGAGAGTGAGTGAGAGTCAATGAGTGAGAGAGTGAGCAGAGAGAGAAGAGAGAAGAGAGGGGAGAGAGAGAGAGAGAGAGAAGAGAGAGAGAGAGAGTTAGCGGGTAAGTGAGTGAGTTAGCGGGTGAGTGAGAGAGAGAATGAGAGAGCGTTTAAAATATATATATATATAAGGAAAATGTCCTTTGGAATGGCGTTAGGGCATTTTTTCTAAGAAAAACGTCATTCCAAAAAGCGTTTTCCTTATATATATATATATATATATATATATATATATATATATATATATATATATATATATATATATATATATATATATATATATATTTTAACGGAGACAATGTCAGACGGACGAAAAATTTTCGAAAATCGTAAAACGTGCTTCCGATGGACGTTATGATGCTTTGTTTGAAAATTTTATAATTTTTATGCTCTGAGTGGAATTTGTCTTAATTTCGTTGCTCTGAACGAAATTTTTCGTTCTAATAATAGTGTCTATATATGCGTAGTTTGGATCTTACAAAGGAAATTTACGAACTTAATAAAGGAATTAATTGTAGTGAATAGACCAACCAAAGGACAGACAATTAGTGTAATAATATTTTATATAATTGATTCTAATAATAGTGTTTATATATGCGTATTTTGGAGCAATTAGACTACATAAACTCATCCATCCATCCATACATAATATAACGATATTTCAAAATGGCTCAAAAGTGAACCATCTAAGCCATAATATTATGTAAGAAAAAATTATTGAAAATTTTAAATTTGTTATAGATAACACTACAAGAATAGTCAACCAGGAAAAATACCTCTCACCTTAACAACATAAGTTAGAAAATATGCTTGTTTATAATTTGATAATATTAGGTACCTAACTGTTTTGCAAGACTCTTTATAAAAAAATAGAAATATATCCATAACTAATTATAATTAAAATATAGTAAAATACATAACAAATTCTAATTAAAATATAAAAATGTATATAATAAATTTTAATTTAAATATATTTAAATATTTAAACAAATTTATATTAATATCATAAAAAATTTTATTTTACGTGTATTGCGCATGAATTTACTAGCAATAATAAGAATTCAGAATAAAAACTTGTAATATAAACATAACACATGGTGGATTTCACAATAAAAGGATCTGATAAATGTAATTCAACGGCTTTTCATTGACGAGTTTAAAAAATTAGAAACTCATAAGTTTATATATATATATATATATATATATATATATATATATGTAATGTATGTATGATTTGATTTGATTTGATTTGAAAGAAAGAAAGTTAGATGAATTTGCAGGAAAAAAAGAAAGAATGAGAAGCTAACTAACATGGAGGAGGGGGTGGGAAGAGTGGGAGGGGGTGCAGTGATTGCAGATGCTGGCGCAGCAGCAGAGGCAGAAGATGTTCTTCTCGTTCTTCTTCTTGCTCTCGTGCGCACCGCACCCCACGAAGAAACCACTCTCCTCCCCCACCAATCCCTCAACCCACCTCGGTATCAATCCCTGCTCCTGCTCCTGCTCCTGCTCCTCCCCATAATCATACATACACACACACTCCCTCCCTCTCCCTCTCCCTCTCTCTCTCTCTCTCTCTCTCTCTCTAAAGTACTACTGAGGTTTGGTTAGGTTACTGCTATGTATATATAGCACTAGCTAGCACCTATCTATAGAAAATAATAATGAATTTAATGTTATGTCTAATAAATATACTTCATTTTTGTTCCTACACCAAAACTAGAGTTCATGGTCATCCTTCCCCTCAGAATAGTCACCTATTTCTGAGAAAGATGAGGGAGGCCTGTGTAAAAGTTTAACTCTCTGTCTACTGGCTCTGCTTAGCTCAAATGTTTTAAAAATTGGACCAAAAATCGATTCGATTGGTCAAGACATTGGGTTGGATCAACCCAGTGGATTAATTGGAATTTAGCCAATTATATATACTTACAATCTTACATTTAATATATATATATATATATATATATATATATATATATATATATATATATATATATATATATATATATATATATATATATAACTTAGAAGTTTTGTATGTTTACAATAGTAAAATTAGTCAATAAGCAAACATATTAACTTTGATTGCATATAAAATCTAAAACAAAAGTCAAAATTTAGGGTCAAATCGATTCAAAATTCAATTGGATCAGACGTAGATGGTTTGACCGGCTGGGTCGACCGGATTAACCAGATTTTTGAAGGAAAAAATAAATAGTAGATCGATATTAAAGCAGTCCGAAAACAATTACTGGTTCACGAATTGACATTTATTTTTAAAACACTAGTTCAACTCTCTTTCTACTTCCTAGGATTAGCTAGCTAGCTTAACTCTTCGTTTTTGGTTTTTATTATGGGACTTTTCCTTTCCCTCTTTCTTGGGGTCTTGAAATATTATTCATTTGTTTTTTTTTTACGGAATATTTCGTTCAGAGCAACGAAATTAAGACAAATACAACTCAGAGCATAAAAATTATAAAATTTTCAAACAAAGTATCATAACGCCCATCAGAAGGGCGTTTTATGATTTCCGAAAAAATTTCATCCGTCTGCAGTTGTCTCCGTTAAAAAAATAATAATAAAAAATAAGAAAAATGCCCTTTGAAACGTCCTTCCAAAGAACGTTTTCCATATATTATTATTATTATTTTTTAAACTCTCTCTCACTCACCCGCTAACTCTCTCTCTTCTCTCTCTCACTCGCTCTCTCTCTCTCTCTCTCTCTCTCTCTCTCTCTTCTCTCTCTGCTCAATCTCTCACTCACTCACTCTTACTCACTCTCTATCCCTCTTCTCTCTTCTCTCTCTGTATGTTGCCTAACTCCGGCGGGATATCGTCGGATAATCGGTTGTAGGAGAGGTTGAGGATGCCGGTGAGGGAGGAAAGCGCGGCGAGGGAGGGCGGGAGGGGGCCGGAGAGGCGATTCTCCGACAGGTCAAAATGGGAGAGGGAGGCGAGGCCGGAGGGGACGCGGCCGGAGAAGTTGTTGCGGGAGAGGTCGAGGGAGCGGAGGGCGGAGAGGAGGGGAGGTAGCCAGAGAGGCGGAGGTCGCGGAGGAGGAGGGAGGAGACCCGGTCGTCGGGGCGGCAGGAGACGCCGGGCCAGAGGCAGGGGTCGGGGTCAGAGGGGGACCAAGAGGAGACGGCTCGGATGGGGTGGAGGGAGACGGCGGAGCGGAGGGCGAGGAGGAAGAGGCAGTCGGTGGTCATGGAGGAGTTAGGGAGAGAGAGAGTTAGGGAGTGAGAGAGAGAGCGAATGGGAGAGAGAGAGAGTGAGAGAGAGAGAGTTAGTGAGAGAGAGAGCAGAGAGAGAGAGAGTGTTAGTAAGTGAAAGAGAGAGAGAGAGAGTGTGTTAGTGAGAGAGAGAGCAGAGAGAAAGAGTGTTAGTAAGTGAGAGAGAGAGAGAGAGAGAGAGAGAGAGCAGAGAGAGAGAGTGTTAGTAAGTGAGAGAGAGAGAGAGAGTGTTAGTAAGTGAGAGAGAGAGGGAGAGAGAGAGTGTGTGTGTTAGTGAGAGAGAGTTAGAGAGCGAGTGAAAGAGAGAGATGATAGCCGTTAAAAATATATATATTATATATAGAAAAATGCCTTTTAGAGTGACATTTTTCCTAGGGAAAACACCCTTCCAAAGAGCATTTTCTATATATAATATATTTTTTTAACGGAATTAACGGTAGTCAGACGAAATTTTTTAGAAAATCATAAAACGTCCTTCCGATGGGGGTTATGATATTTTCTTTGAAAATTTTAAAATTTTTATGCTCTCAGTAGGATTTGATTTAATTTGGTTGCTCTGAATGAAATTTTTCGTAAAATTTTCTGTTGAAAAAATAGCTCAGTGTCCGTACTATTATAATCGTCTATGTACTAATAATCTGTCATGCTTTCCCTGGTTATTCCATAATGCAGTATCTGAAATGATATGAAATCAAGTTGAGATATTTTATGGATGTACAACTATAATAGAGACGGTTTCCAAAAAAAAATTCTTCCACCCGTTTCCTTCTTCCAACGTATTGTTGACGTTGGATGAGATTCCCATCCTATATGGAGAACACCTAAAAGTGTGTGGAGCATCATCCGTGTGATGGAGAAACTCGATGTAGAAGCATAAAAAATTTAGATTAATGCGTCCAACAAATATGCGTCCCAAAATTGACTCAGAAAAAAAAAATCAAACCGCAGAATGACCATGCGGTCCAGAAAAGGAGCTACAATGCGCCGACAGTAATCATAGGCCATGCGTTGCAGCGATCAAGCCCCCGGCACCATAATAATCCAGTGTCATGCGCCGACCGCTTAATAACTAGTGTTCCCGTGTGCCATCAGTGCAATGCGCTACTAAGTAACTAGTGTCCTCATGCGCCAGCAGTACCTTGCGTCACTACTCCCTCAAGCATCCCTGTACTCTAATACTGGACACATAAAGACCTGACACAAAGATTGTGTCTGATACAGAATCCTGACAAAAAGGGGAGGTGAACAGGGTGGAGACGGCAGAGGGCTGCTCCGGTGGGTCGGGTGGTCGGGGCTCCGACCGGGGAAGAGGAGGAAGAAGAAGATGAATAGGAGATGGTGAAGGTCGGCTGCAGTCGGGTCCGGCGGTTGGCGGAGATGGCTCCGGTCGAGGAGGGGGTGCTTGGTCGAGGCGGCTAGGGTGGTGAGGGTCGACTGCTCCGGCGATTTGTCTGGGTTCGGCTTAGGACGAAGGGGAACAGGAGATGGGAAGTTGATGTCGGCTGGAAATAGTATAGGTTTGGGATGAAAAAAGAAAAGAATAGGAAAAGTGATATATAAATATATGTAAAGGGGTTTAGGTTGACCTAAAAAATTGGGCCGGTCAATCCCTCTTAGGATTGGACCTCTCATGTAGGTATTTCAAGGGCTAGGATTTGGTTGATTCAAAATGGAGGGTTAGGATCACATTTGGTTCAAAGTTTGGAGGGCCATGGTTTGAGGAGATTGATGTTGAGTTACACACTCACAAAAATTATAAAAAAATTCACATAAAGAAAAAATGGGTTTCTTCACGTGTTGTGTCCAATGGGGTGGACACCTTAATATAAATTTGCATAAAAGTGCCCAACAATTGGAAAATTGCACAAAGTTAGGTTTATGGTTTAATTAATTAAAAATAAATGTCAATGGTGTTCTTTAATTAATTAGAAGTACATGGGGCTAAAATTAAGTGTGGCACAAGTGTCATGAATGAAGTAGACTCAGAATAGAATATTATCCTAATTTGGGTTGCTCAAAATGGGTCGAGATTGTGTCTCCAATTTCGATTGGAACGTACAAAGATACAAAGTTAAATTTATTTAGAATTTAAAATAAACGTCTGCGACGAATATTATGCGAATAAAATGAAGTACAAGAGAGCATATTCATGAGTTACACAAAGGTCAAAAAAGAAGGCAGGCATGTCTAGGACAAAGATGTAAAATTTGTTGGAAGGCAAAAGCTAGGGTAACGCTCCAAATATCGAAGCAACGGTAAGGCACAACAATTAAATAAAATCACAATAATTAATTACAATCCTCAACATTTACTCCCGAATAATACAAATTAAAATCATAACCCTATAATCTGGTCAGAGGTTCAACTAGTGGGCTTCTAGGTCTAGTCTACTAACTCAAACATTAATGAACACTATACAATAATATATATATATATATATATATATATATATATATATATATATATATATATATATACATATCATGCAATTATTTAAATTAAATACACACAATACTTATAATGTATAAAATGACAAAAATACCTCTATTTTTAAGATGTGGTATTGACATGTTCCTAACATGTCCAGTCGTAATATGTGGGCATTTATTACCTGAAAAGTTGATCGAGTTCCCTATGGTTAACTTTGACGTTATCTTAGACATGGACTGGCTGAGAGACAGTCATGCTACGATAGATTTCCATAAGGATAGTATATTATTTAGTATCCCAGTGACCGAAGGTATCACTTTTGACAGATCTATGAAAGACCAGCATGAAGAGAGAATCGCAGCGACAGTGTTAGCAAAAGAACAACTTTCCGAGATAGTTAAGGAGTTCTTAGACGTTTTCTCAGAAGAACTACCAGGGTTACCCCCAGTAAGAGATGTTAAGTTTTGTATAGAGTTGATTCCTGGAGCAGGACCAATATCTTGTAAAGTTTACCAAATGGCACCATCAGAGCTAGACATACAGTACCAACATATAGAAGAACTGAAGGCAAAGAAGTTTATTCGAGCCAGTGGATCACCTTGGGGAGCGCCAGTGGTTCTAGTGAAGAAGAATGATGGGTCGTCACGATTATGTATCGACTACAGATAGTTGAATACTGTAATAGTGAAGAACAAGTATACATTACCAAGGATCGATGATTTGTTTGATCAATTGAGTAAAGCCAAGATTTTCTCCAAGATCGACCTTCGATCAGGGTATCATCAAGTAAGAGTTCGGGAGCAAAACATACCTAAGACAGCATTTACGTCACGATATGAGCATTACGAATTCTTAGTTATGTCATTCGGACTGACTAATGCTCCAACGATATTTATGGATTTGATGAACCATATTTTATGCCATATCTAGATCAGTTCGTGGTGGTTTTCATAGACGACATTCTAGTATATTCCAGTAGTGAAGAGGATCGCACGGAGAGCATCTTCGAAAAATCTTGCATATTTTGAGGGAACACTAGTTATACCCAAAGCTCAGCAAGTACAAGTTTTGGTTGGATCACGTATCATTCTTGGGGCACATCATCTCTGGAGCAGGAGTAGCAGTAGATCCGAAGAAGGTTGAGGCCGTAGAGAGTTGGCTAGTTCCTAAGACAGTAGCTGAAGTGCATAGTTTTCTGGGATTAACAGGATACTACTGAAGGTTCGTAGCAAACTTTGCAAGAATCTCAGCATCGCTGACTCGATTAACGTGCAAGGAAGCCAAGTTTGATTGTTCAGCAGAGTACCAGACATTATTTGAAAAATTAAAGAAGAGATTGATTTCAGCTCCGATTCTCACGCTTCTAGTAGGTTCAGAAGGGTTTATAGTGTATTGCGATACGTTAGGCAAAGGACTTAGGTGTGTGTTGATGCAACATGGAAGAGTGATAGCTTATGCATCACGATAGCTTCGAGATCACAAGAAGAATGATCTGACTCACGATTTGGAGTTGGCGGCTATAGTATTTTTACTTAAGTTGTAGAGATACTACTTGTATGATGATCGGATGGAAATATTTATGGATCACAAGAGCTTAAAGTACGTATTCACTCAGAAGATCTTGAACATGAGGCAGAGGAGGTGGTTAAAATTTATAAAGGACTATGATGTAGAACTTCAGTACCATCCAGGCAAGACAAATGTGGCAGCAGATGCTCTTAGCAGGAGAAGTAGTAAATTTATGTTGACATCGCAGCGACACATCTTAGAAGATCTTCGAGAAATGGGGATCGAGATAGTACTTCAGCAAGAAGTAGGAGTATTGGCTAGTTTACAGGTATAATCTACCATTATAGAAAAAATTAAGGCAGCTCAGGCAGAGGATCCGAAAGTTCAGAAGCTTCGGAAAAAATGTGAGTCTGGTCTTAGGAAAGAGTTGATAATTCATGAAGATGGAACTCTTAGGTTTAAAAATCATCTCTGTATACCAAGTGGAGATATCCGGCAAGAAGTAATGACCGAGGCGCATAGTTCATAGTATTCAATTCATCCAGGAGGTAACAAGATGTATCAAGACATCAAGAAATATTTCTGGTGGAACGGAATGAAAAGAGAGATAGCACGGTTCATTTCTCGGTGTTTGGTATGTCAGCTAGTGAAGGCCGACCAACAAAGACCGGCAGGATTATTACATCCGCTTCATATTCCGGAGTGGAAGTAGGACCATATCACGATGAACTTTGTGACCGGTTTACCTAGATCCCCGACTAGTCGTGATGCAGTTTGGGTAATAGTGGACCGTCTCACGAAAATAGCTCACTTTCTTCCTTTCCGAGTAGGGCAATCCACAGAGCATTTAGCAGAGATGTACATGCGACAGATAGTAAGACATCACGGCATCCCAGTGAGTATTTTATCCGATCGAGTTACTCGGTTTACTTCACATTTTTTGAAGAGTTTACACCAGAGTTTGGGCACCAAGTTGATATTCAGTACCGCCTACCATCCTCAAACGGACAGGCAATCAGAGAGAACTATTCAGACTTTGGAAGATATGCTACGAGCTTATACTTTAGATTTTGGAGGGTCTTGGGAAGATCACATTCATCTCGTTGAGTTCTCATACAACAATAGTTATCAAGAAAGTATTCAGATGGCACCCTTCGAAGCATTGTATGAGAAAAAGTGTAGATCACCATTGCCATGGGATGATATAGGTGAGCGAAAGATGTTAGGCCCAGAGATGATCACACGAACAATAAAAGTTGTCAAGTAAATCAGAGAGCGACTTTGGGTTACGCAAAATAGGCATCGGCATTGGGCAGATCAGCATCGTAGGCCTTTAGAGATTTGTATCGGCGACCACGTATTCTTGCGGATTTTGCTAACCCGTGGAGTCATTAGATTCGGGGTTCATGAAAAGCTTAGTCCGCGATACGTTGGTCTGTTCGATATCCTCGAGCAGATGGGCGATGTTGCTTGTCGTCTTGCCCTTCCGCCTTCGCTACGTGAGGTGCACGATCTATTTTATATGTCTCAATTGTGTAGGTATATCCCAGATTTGAGTCATATCCTTGACCATTCCGAGCTAGTCGTTGGTACCGACTTGTCTTACCTGTATCCATTTTGGACCGAAGGGAAAAGGTACTCAAAAATTGGACCATTCATCTTGTCTGGGTTGCTTGGGGTCATCACCTTTTGGCAGAGTCGATGTAGGAGCGCGAGGATGATATCCGATCTCGGTATCCGTACTTGTTCGACACGGAAGTTATATTCGTTCTTATGCCTTCGTATCTCGAATCTCGTAATTTGTTTACCCATGCTATGTGACACAATTTTCTTCATTATATGCTTGGATTTGATTGCATGTGTAGATATGCTTGTAGTTAGCGTAGTGCTTGCTCTAATTTCTCTAGCTAGCCTCGAGTTTGAATTCCGAGGACGAATTTTTTCTAAGGTGGGTAGAGATGTCACTCCCCGTTCCCGAAATATATATTTTGGGATATATTTATTTCTTGCTTGTATTTATTTACTACTTAGAGTATTTCTTGCTTACATGATTAATTAGGTTGCATGCATGGAGACTAGACCCATTCTTTGGTTCAATTAGACTCATGGTTTAATTGTTGGGTTGGTTCATTCATGAGTTGAACCTATGGTCTAAACCTCAAACCCTAACTATAAAATCCAACATCTTTCTCTCTTCCCTTATTCTCTCTATTTTCTCTTCTTCCTTCATTTAGGCAAGTACACCTTGCACCACATGGAAAGATCTCTAAATCTTTAATTATTGCTTTTTTTCTTGTATTTTATTAGTCTATTATGTGCTCATGATGATTCTAAATAATTTTAGTACTAGGGGTTTTCGATTTAATGGATGGATTTGAGTAGATCTACATTCTATATTTAGAATTTTCATGGGTTCCTTAAATTTTTGGTGGCTTTGATCTACTAAAACATAGTATTTTTGAAAATTAGTTTTTGGGATGGATGGAACACTTTATTTCGAGCGTTTTGGCTTTTGGTTCACTCAATTCAGAGTTAAAATAAAGTTTTTATGAAGAAAATAAATTTTTAGTTTTTGGAGTTCTCGCCATGGCTGAACTTGCTGCCTCGAGAAGAGGAAGTCTCATGCGATCATACGGCCATGCGGTCTGAGCTCATGCGGCCATGTGGTCTAAACTCATGCGGCCATGCGGCCTGAACCCATACGGTCTGAGCTCATGCGGCCATGTGATCTGAACTCATACGGCCATGCGTGTAAACCCCCTGATTTTTCAAAATTTTAAAATCTGGATTTTTCACAATTTTCTGAGAATTTTCTGTAATTTAAAAATAGGATTTTAATTATTCAATGATTTTTAAATGATAATAAATAGTATTAAAATATTATGAAAATAATATTTTTGGGTGTAAAACGAAAAACTGGACTTAGGACAATTTTTTTGGAATTTATTGGGCCCCGGACCTATTTTAAAATACTTAAAAATTATTATTATTTATTAATTATTTAGTTAATTATTTATTTATTATTTATTTGATTATTTATTTTAAACCCTAGCCCAGCCCAGCCCAACCGAGCCCATGGGTTAACGGGTCGGGCCGGCCAGACCCGAACCCTCAAGCCCTACCCGCTTCTGCTAACGGGTCGGGTCGGGTCGGGTCTGCCAGACCCGAACCCGCCCGACCCGTTGAACGGTTCTTCCCCCCCTACGACCCCGACTCTTCCGGCGGCCGTGTCGTCGGAGCCCTCGCCGTCCCCTCCGGCCCACGCTCCGCGACCTCCGCCCACGTCAGCCCCCTTCTCCGCCTTCCCCGGCCGTCCCAGTCTTCTCCACCCCCTATTTAAGCCGCCCCGACTTCCCCCTCTCCGGCAGCTACCCCTACCCCGACCGCCGCTCGACGCCGCTGCCGCCCCTCCGCTGGACTCCGACCACCCACCGCCTTCCTCGCCTAGCCGCGCGCCACCGGCCGCCGTCTCCTCCTCGACAGCACCCAGCCCAGCAGCAGCTCCCAGAGCCGCCTCCGGCCGCCGCAGCGCCGGCGAGCTCCGGCCACCGCCTCGCCGCAGAGCCCCCGGCCTCCTCCGCCTCAGCGCTGCCCCAGTCGCCGTCCCCGCCGCCGGCCAGTGAACCCTAGCCCTAACCCTAGATTCGAATTCCCGAATCCAACACGTGTCGGACACTTGTCGGACAAGATCAACCCCGATTTTTCGGGTCCCCTTCAGGTACTTGTAACTTTTTGCTCGTAGCTCCGTTTTCGATTCTGCAAATTGCGTTGCGAAGCCTGTATGACCCTCTCGGTGCCCGGACAAACCGCTCGGGGCATCGCGTTCTGTGGTGATCGCACACCGCGATCCAAAAACAGGAAAAACCAGACCCTGTTTCACCCCGGAACTGAGTACGCCCCGCCAAACGGGACGACTTGGTCGCGTGCGGTCTTCACAGATACGTGCGCATCGTCGATACGGATGTGTGGGATTTTGTAGAAGCTTATTCGGGTGTGCGTGCACACCGGGATCATCGCGTATCCGCGGACATCGCCCCGTATCCGTACATTCTGGAACACGCTCTAACTTTGTATACACACGTCGGATCGAGACGAAACTTGCGCCATCGGACTCGTAGCAATACGCTGGTCCTGTGGGTCAAGTTTGGTTCGATTCTGAGAACGTTGACGAAATCGCGTGTCGTGGGCCCTATAGGCCCCGCTCGACGGGCGATTTTGTGATTGGCTCATCGGAATCCAATTCTGGAAGTTCCGTTGGGTTCGTATCATCGTTCCTGACCTGTTGACACTAAGTTTGGTGAATTTGGAGACCTTTGACCCTGACGCATTTTCGGTGCAAAGCGGGCCCACATGTGGACCCCATCTTGACCCGAAACTGTCGTTTTTGCTCTGATCTCCAAATTGGACTCAAGGACAGGCATTTTTAGCTGATTGATATTTTCTGGATCTGATGGTGATGTTTGTTTCAGCAACCGGAGTACCGCTTGCAAATCCAGCTGAAGTCAGAACCGCAAACAGAGCCGGAACCACAGGCAAGTGTACCTTGCCAAACCCTGCAGCTTGCTATTTATTTTCTGGACTTAATTATGCATTAATGGGCAAGTAAAGCTTGCCAATTCTCAGTAATTATTGACATAGTATTTTACTTGATTTCATTAAATGTAACTTGTTTAAACTGCTTAACCTAGGAAACGAGTGACGTGCTTAGTGTCCGATCATAGTCGGGTGCCAACTCCGTATGCGGAGTTGTGTAACGTCACATAGACATGGATATCGAGACCCGATAATTCTCGCACTTGTCTTATCAAGTACTCCAGAACCCAGGACACTTGACACTATTCATGAGACAGAGTCTTCCTGAGACATTCATGGTGATTCTGTATAGGATACAGGACTTGACATTGACATATGTTCCTAGATACTTTATGACTTGTTGCATTAGCTATGATTCCGCTTGACATGGACATGAGACGTTATGGTCATGATATGCATGATTACATTGGGTGGGGAGAGTTACACAGGCTACAGGTTGATTTTATATTATGCCGGCGTCGTAGTCTCCCATTGAGCTAGACAACTACATGATATCACTGCTACCGGCTCCCCGACACAGAGCTTGTAGCAGCTTCAGCCTGAGTTCTAGTGATGCTCTCAACTTGTATTTATCACTTAGCTGGTTACATAGTTTACCCTGCTGTTTCATTTATTTCTTGTACTGCTTATATTTTGGCTTGTATTATCTGTACCTTGTTATGTCCCCTGAGGACCTAGAATGGACTATGTTCCCAGGTATAGCTGAAGAGATCCATCCTGGGATACCCCGTACCAGAGCACTTCCAGGAGCTGTACCAGGACCTGAAGACGAGCTCGCACCAGAGGACTGCTCATGAGCATTGGCCGTATATAGTCATTTATTTCTCTTTCCAGTTCCTTTATTTCCTGTCTATTGGCATTGATGTATCAGACATATTCTCGGATTATTTTCCGAGACATTTATTTGAGATTTGATAGTTATTTCTATTTGCATTACTCTGGCATTTAATCTGTGAATATCTGTTGTGGATGAGATTAGAATAATCTGTGACCTGTATCATTGGTTCTATTTACTGTTAGACTACAGCTTAAGCATGCCCTGATGGATCCATTAAATTGGGTTGTCCATCGGTGCGTGCTGCTGGCCATTGCCCACGTGCTCAGTCCCTCGTCATTTTGGGACTGGGGCGTGACAATGCGGCCTCGAGCTCATGCGACAATTCGGTCTGAACTCATGCGACCATGCGACCCATGCGGCTATGCGACCCGACTTCCTATGCGGCAACTGATCCTATACGGCCTAGTCCTATGCGAAAACTGATTCTATGCGACAACTGATCCCCATGTGGCCTTGATCCTTGTGCGCACATGCGGCCCCTTGTAGACGCTTTATTAGACTGGTTTTGTTGAATGTTCCTTTGGACTTTATGGGATGTATGTGTGACCTTGATGACCACAAGAGTATTAGCCCCATCTATGCGTCATGACCCGACCACTTGTATCCGTGCTGATACACTTACTATATGCTATGTGTTCCTACGCGATTATATTACATGATTACACCGCGGTGTACCCATGCGCTACGTGACATGTGATATGACTTAATCTCTAGCATGAACATAAGGGTTAGTCAATGACCAAGTGTGGCTAGGATCTGTTGATTGTTGTATCACGTTGGGGTGAATCCAAGTTGGACTATCTAGTGACAAATCGAATTCGTATCTAGCATGGTCGTACTATGGTACGTCATATAAGAAGAATACCATGTGATCATGCCATGTGATTTCAGTTAACAATAGGGTTAACTAGGCAACTAAACTTGTAGAGCATTGGGGGAAACGGAATCTCGAGATCGTGCCTAACTAGCCACCTCCAGTCACCTGAATTGGGGTGTGCAGGCTAGTCCCCATGGATATTGTTTAAGTCCTCATTAGTGGATACCAATATTTGACTATTATACTATACTATGTGTTCTATGCGATCTTAGTACGGTAGCCTTACGAGGAACAGGTGCACAATACTACGTGATATGCGGCAATTTATGGCTCAACTAACCCTGCTAGTACTTGGTTCGATCTGAGGATTCCTATATGCATAATATCTCTTGGATAACCCGGACTCCATCTAGTAAGTCGTATAAATGATTGGCCGATTATGTAACTGAGCTTGTTTGTGTATTGTACATGATGTCAAATAGTCTAGGGACATGGACTATCATGGTGCGATGGTCTAATCCTTGTCCTTATTTGGTTGTAGAGTTAGATTATTGTGTCACGATAGGCTATGAATCGAAACTACGAGACAAAACTATATATATATATATATATATATATATATATATATATATATATATATATATATATATATATATATATATTTCATAACCTGATTTTATTTCTTCATTCGTGCTTCCTTTGTGGTACTTGTTATTTGGGGTCTAACCCCACTGGTTTTGCATGGCCAGGTTTAGAGCTAGCACCCAAGGATCAAGCGTACTTCCCCTGAACAATGGCGCATACCAGGGGGATGGTCGTTGAAGGGAACGAGTAGGTTTTTTCTACCCTGCTAGCTCGTTATTGCACACTTTACTTCTTTTAGACGTTTAGCCACCGGCACTTGTTAGCCGTAAGATCTAGACATTTAATTTTCTTTACATGATTGTAATTAATCAGACTGCAGCTGATCATGGTCATGTACTTTTGATACTCTGCCAGCTTTCTTATTTTGCACAGCTGGTTTCCAAAATATCGTTAAAGGGCGTTTGGGACATCTTACTTCCATGCCATACATGTTCTATATTTACTTTTCTTGCTTAACTGATTGAGACAATAGATGTGTTGTGTGATCCTAAGTGACTTGCTTGTAGTATACACCCCCTTGTCTAGTTACGACCATGACCGTCGTACGACATTTTATAACTTGTACTGGGGAGATAGCTATGTCCGTCTCCGTATTCCAGTACTAAGGCGTGACAACGTCGCTAATCTTTGTCAAAACGTCGCTACATGTCACTAAAAAGCTGACATGGCAATTTCTGTCAGGTCAGCATTGGTGGAGGAAAACGTCGATGATAATGTCGCTGATTTGGCGACGTTATGCAACAATATACAACGTTGCTGATATACCGACGTCGCGTAGCTGAACGTCGCTAATAACAAAATATTTGGCGATGTGTACGCGTCGCAAATATACGTCGCTATAGTGACGAATAGCGACGAAATTTTTGTCAGTGACCATGGATTACGCGACAACACCAAAACGTCGCTAATTTATTTTAACGACATTTTTTTTTACCTATTAGCGACATTTTTTGACATCACTAATATGTATTATTTTGGTAGTGAACGAAAATTTTCGCTGCTAAAAACTTAATTTTTTTTTAGTGATGCAAGTGCAGACATAATAATTTTTAACGTGGAAAAATCTATCGAGAAAACCACGGGACAATCAGAGTCCAACCCTGAAAAGTTTCTACTAATGAAATAAGAAGATAGAGAGTCCTTACAAACTTCTCACGGATCCAAACAAGATCAACATAACTTCTTTAACAATGAAAATAGATTATAGACTCCCGAAAAACAAGAGATGACGAGAAGAATTATCCGAAAGGATCTCTCTTCCTCGTCAATGAACTGCTAGATTCCATCCAAACTTGTAACAAAATATAATAGCGAGTCGCAAGCAAAGTTGAGTCTACAGGGGAAGCACAAACAAGATGCTAGATCCCATCCAAACTTGTAACAAAAATAGCTTATAATATTATGATCGGTGAACCTAAACATGGAAAACATATTGTTCTAGGGAGGGTAGAAATAAGAGATGGCTGCAAAAACCGACTGCTCGATCGTAAGCAGAAACAACAGAACTGCAGCTACCACGGTCACACCTGCCCATGGACTGCTGAAGTAGTCTCGGATCAGCTCCGCCCTCCATCGAGGCCATTTGGATTCATGATACGCGGTCACCCGAACAAACAAGTCGGCAAGATAGTTCCTATCCGAGGCATAGTGTATCTGAACGCACAGCTTATTGAAGAGATCAGCAACCGCCTCGTCGGTGCTCAACCTGTTGACGAGGATCCCCTTCGAGCCGAGCAACCTCACGTCCTCTGCGTCGTCAATGATGAGGTCCATGAACGCAGCATAAATCGTGACGTAAGTCCTGGTGTTGGGGTAGCACTGCTCGAATGCGATAAGGTTTCGGAAGAGGGGGTCTGTATAATCGTAGACTCGCAGCGGCGGAATTACCATTATCCCGTCCTTGAAGGACACGTCTAGGAAGCTTCCGGCGGCCTCGTTGGTCTTAAACTTTATCCCGCTCCTCATCAGCTCGGTCGCGCTAGGGATCCACTCCGGAGGAGTCTTTGCATACGGTACTTCCGAAGCTGATGGTTGATCAGGTTGCGAAGGAACGAGAGACGAATGGAAGAGATGGAGAAGGTGGTGGACTTGAGTTGCCGGCATTGATGTGAAGCCCCTGGACATGTTGGGATGGATGTCGCGGAAGAGCTGGAGCGCAAGCTTCGGAAGGTCGAGGCCTTTGTCCACCGGAGTAGCCAAGATGTCGAACAAGGTCTGGACTAGGAAGAAAGGGATTTGGTTCTCAAGCTTCAGTAGATCATAAGCTACTAGGTTCCAAATCCATAGCATTCCTAGAACAGGACTCTCAATCACTTCCTCCTCCTCCTCCTCCCCGATCTCCAACTCTACAGTATTGTCCTCCCCCTCTTCTTCGCCATCCATCCTCTCATTCGCCATATCCACCACAACCTCCTCCTCGACTCCATCCCTCCTCCTTGCTTGTTTCAACAAGAGATGGATAATGAAGCACCCATCAAGCAGCATCGTCGTCGCGAGGTATTGCTCGTCGTGATGGACGTTATCCGAGTAGCAACTTCTCACCTTAGTATCCAACGCCCTCAGCTCCGATAGGCATCGGTCCAAGAGCTCGCTCGCCCGCTCCCGGCTCCCGTGGCGAGAGAGGAGGTAACGAACGCATTGCCACTTGTGGTCTTGTATAGTACTGCTCCTCCATGTAGCGTGGTGATGGTGGTAAGCTCCGATAGGCACCACCAGCGGCTCATAGGCCTTGCTGTCACCGCGACGGATGTGCTCCGGGACCCTGAAGATAGTCCACTGCCTTCTTGGATACGGCTTTGGGGCCTTCAGTTGCTTCCTCACGGACCCAATCCACGATGGCTCGACGCCTATGTCAGAATTGCTTTCTGGAGAAGCTGACACAGCTGCTGGTAACATTCCTTCATCGTCTTCCTTCTCTGGATTAATTTTCGGGGTGGTGCTTACTACAGTAGCACAAGGGCTTACTACAGCATCAAAATCGTAACGACGGACGATTTTCTTACGGTCTTGTTCCTCCATCCCCAAGCAAAAGTTGAAACTCTAATGGATATATATGGTTTAGCTCACAAAGAGCTCCTATTAAGGAAAGGAAAATGATGTCGAAGAACAGTGAGAAAGACAAGGAGGAGAGAAGGAGTTGGCATTTGGAAGAGAGATGTTATATAACGCTATGTGCAGAGTAAAATGTTCCCACATTAATTCCAACAGCTACTACTACTATGAAGCGTTATAAGCAGTCACGTTTTTGGCACAGAGAAGAGTGCACATTTGGAATCTTAGATCCACTCTTTGAATGGGTAGAGGTCCCACATTTGGAATCTTAGATCCTCTCTATGAATGGGAGGAGGTCCCACCAGAAGCTCGCCTCCTCCTCCTTTCCGGAACCCCAAGCAGTTGCCATCTTCGTCTCTTCCTCATCAACGTCATCGCGACGTACCTCTGCCGCGGGATCTGCCACCGCAACGTCAAGTCCGACAACTTCCTCTTTGACGGACAAGGCTGGATCTAGCAGGTCGACTTCGGGTCCATGGATCGCTGTTAAAAATTTTGACAGTACTTCCTATTAAATTTTTACACTGCTATTTGGGAGTGAGAACTATCAAAAAATTGTACTAAACAAAATTTGAACATCCACTAGTAAAAAGTAAAAAATAATTCGATGACAAATTTGTAAATAAAATATAAAAAAATTTAACCGTTATGAACAACTTTTAATGTGACTTTAGAATTAGCATCTTTATCCAGTGATTTCTTTTGGTGAAGTGTGAAATCATTCCTTTCTTCACAGAGGATCAACAACTCCGAAGTGGACGGATCTCGGTGGCCCTCCACTATCATCCTCTTCCCAATCTGAGTTTTTAACCGCTTCTATAAGTTGTTTCTTTACCTCTTCCCAATCGATTTTTTAACCGCTTCTTTCATGAATCGATTAAGATTTCGAAATTTTATAGTACTTCTTTGAAGATCTACTACAGATCTACTCAGATCTAATACAGATCTAGAATATGGAACTAATTTTTGATGGATTTGGTTTGCAATTTGTGAGGAAATGGTAGGAAAAAAAATGATTGAAATTTTATAGTACTTCTTCCTTCATTTAGACAAGTACACCTTGCACCACATGAAAAAATCTCTTAATTTTCAATTATTGCCTTTTTTTTTGCATTTTATTAGTCTATTATGTGTTCATGATGATTCTAAACACTTTTAGAACTAGGAATTTTTGGTTTTAATGGATGGATTTGAGTAGATCTACATTCTAAGTTTAGGATTTTCATGGGTTCCTTGAATTTTTTGTGGTTTTGATCTACTAAAACATAATATTTTTAAAAATTAGTTTTTGGGATGGATGGAACACTTCATTTCAAGCGTTTTGGCTTTTGGTTCACTCAATTCAGAGTTAAAATAAAGTTTTTATGAAGGAAACAAATTTTCAGTTTTTGGAGTTCTCGCCATGGCTGAACTTGCTGCCTCGAGAAGAGGAAGTCCCATGCGATCATGCGGCCATGCGGTCTGAGCTCATGCGGCCATGCAGTCTGAACTCATATGGTCATGCGGCCTGAACCCATACGGTCAAAGCTCATGCGGCCACGCGGTCTGAACTCATACGACAATGCGGTCTCGAGCTCATGCGACAATACAGTCTGAACTCTTGCGACCATGCGACCCAAGCGGCTATGCGACCCGACTTCCTATGCGGCAACTGATCCTATGCGGCCTAGATCTATGTGGAAACTGATTCTATGCGACAGTTGATCCCCATACGGCCTTGATCCTTGTAACGACGGACGATTTTCTTACGGTCTCGTTCCTCCATCCCGAAGCAAAAGTTGAAGCTCTAATGGATATATATATGGTTTAGCTCACAAAGAGCTCCTATTAAGGAAAGGAAAATGATGTTGAAGAACAGTGAGAAAGACAAGGAGGAGATAAGGAGTTGGCATTTGGAACAGAGATGTTATATAACGCTATGTACAGAGAAAAATGTTCCTCACATTAATTCCGACAGCTACTACTACTATGAAGAGTTATAAGCAGTCACGTTTTTGGCACAGAGAAAAGTGCACATTTGGAATCTTAGATCCACTCTTTGAATGGGTAGAGGTCTCACATTTGGAATCTTAGATCCTCTCTATGAATGGGAGGAGGTCCCACCAGAAGCTCGCCTCCTCCCCCTTTTCGGAATCCCAAGCCGCTGCCATCTTCGTCTCTCCCTCATCAACGTCATCGCGACGTACCACCGCCGCGGGATCTGCCACCGCGACGTCAAGTCCGACAACGTCCTATTCGACGGACAAGGCTGGATCTAGCAGGTCGACTTCGGGTCCATGGATTGCCTACCGTCGACGGGGAGTCATCGTCGTCGAGAACTGTCAAAAATTTTGACAGTACTTCCTATTAATTTTTTACACTGCTATTTGGGGGTGAGAACTATCAAAAATTTAACAGTTCTAAACAAAATCTGGACATCCACTAGTAAAAAAATAATTCGATGACAAACTCGTAAATAAAATATAAAAAAAATTAACTGTCCTAAACAACTTTTGATGTACCTTTATAACCAGCAGCGTTATCATGTTATTTCTTTTGGTGAAGTGTGAAATCATTTTTTTCTTCACAGAGGATGACCAACTCCGAAGTGGACGGATCTCAGGTGGCCCTCTACTATCATGCCCTTCCCGCACCTCTCGTCTCTATAAGTTGTTTCTTTACCTCTTCCCAATCGAGATTTTAAACGTTTCTTTCATGAATTGATTATGATTTTAAAATTTTATAGTCCTCTTTGAAGATCTACTATAGATCTACTAAGATCTAATACGGATCTAGAATATGGAACTAATTTTGATCGATTTGGTTTGCAATTTGTGAGGAAATGGAAGAAAAAAATTATTGAACTTGCATATCTGTGAATTTTTTGGGTGCTTCCAGACCACTTCTACCAGATTTTGAATATCGAAATAATTTTTTAAGTAATTGTGTGAGAAAATGGAAAGAAATTGGTCGAAAATGCATGTATGTGACTTTTTTATGTGCTTCCTACTCATCAGATATACTACAAATCTATAATAGAGTACTATTTCTTGAAGGATTTGGATTCAAATTTATATGAAAATGGAAAGAAATAGGTGGATCTTGCAGGTCGTGAGTTTATCTTGAAGAACCCCTTTTTTTTCTCATTTCAAATGGTTCCTCGACTTTTTCATGGATGTACAATAAATATTGTAGAAGAACATGCATTTCTGTGGTATTCGTATCAGACCCTCTCTCTTTGTAATCATACTATAAATTGGCATAATGTTAAAGAGATTTGCACTGTCAGAACTAGCGGGAACTAGAAAGAAAAATGAGACCCAAATCCTATACTTTGACATTATGTATATTTTGAGGGAACATCAGTTATACGCAAAGCTCAGCAAATACAAGTTTTTGTTGGATCATGTATCATTCTTGGGTCACATCATCTCTGGAGCAGGAGTAGCAGTAGATCCTAAGAAGGTTGAGGCCGTAGAGAGTTGGCCAGTTCCTAAGACAGTAACTGAAATGCGTAGTTTTCTGGGATTGGCATGATACTACAGAAGGTTCGTAGAGGACTTTACAAGAATCTCAGCATCGCTGACTCGATTAACGTGCAAGGTGTCACTACCACATTTTAGGAAAAAGGGTATTTTAGTAATTTCCTATTTAAATAAATATTGTGCATGGTAAATAATTTTTGTTGTATTATTTAATTGTTGTTGGATGCTATTTAATTATTTTGGACTTATTTTAGTAGACCCAACTAGTGTAGTTTGGACCCATGGACCAACATGAATTAAATAGTTAGATTTGGCCCATTTAGAAAGCCCATAGTTAAGGAGATGGATTAAATTAATTAAGTGATTAGACTAGAAGCTTCCTTCCTTAATTATTTCTTCATGAGAGGCCCCAAGGGGTACATTGGACATTTTACAATTGCTTGGGAGAGGGGCAAGGCCGGCCTATTAAAAGAGGGGGGAAATTTCTCTCTCCTCTCATTCTCATTCCAAATCTAGATCTAGAATTTCCACTCCCAAATTTCCTCCATTCCCATTCCAATTTCCTACCAAATTTATTCCAAATTCTTTCCAATTCACCATTAGAGAAGGAGGAAGCAAGGATCTAGAAGAAGGAAGCAAGAATCTACAAAGAGAAGCAAGGATCTACAATTTGGAAGCAAGTTCTTCTCAATTGGAGGTTTCATTGGGAATCCATCTCCCAATAGGTATAATTCAGATTTTCCCATTTAAATAGCTTCTAAATCTGAGATTTAATCATGTAAAATCAACCTATATGTATGTACTACCCATAGGACTTTGTTTTGTGTTCATAGGAGACCCATGGAGAAAGTTATGGTACTTTTTGTGTTAATTTTGTTGGAATTCCGGATTTACATTTTGTTGTGTGTATCAATTGATCCTATAGATCAATTGGACATGAGCTTATGTGTTTGGGGCTAGTGTCGTGTCCATAATTTGGTACATGTGGTTCGTATCCCAACTATTTGGTGATACGTGTCATTTTGGGGATTTTTCCTCCGACACGGGACATTGAACATGTCGTATTTTGACACGGACACATAGATCTACTTTTGACACTTTAATTTATTCATAAATATTATTTATGATTTGTTTGTATCCTTCGGGGTGCAATTGGTTGTGTGTTGGACTCGTGTCACATGCGTATCCTAGATCTAGTGGGATACGGTGTGATACTCTCCAATTGTGTGGATTTTTGAATAGATCTAATTATGTATGGTTTAAATTCTTCAATTATAATTAGTAAATATATATAGATATTATATATTTATTTTGTGTATTTATTATAGTAATTATTGTAGCATAGATCTATATATTTTTGTGTGTGCTAATATGATGTACAAATATAATATGTAGCTTTCTTGCATGTAATTATATATGTACTTATGTTAATAGTATAAATTATACATAAATGTTTTATAAAATATATTTATGTGTTTAATTGTGTAATTATATTATTTATAATTATTATGTAATTATTTGTATATTAATGTATATATTTTAGGTGTGCTTCTAGCCATGTAAAATATGAACATTAATATGTGCATGTGTTGTAACTATTAGTATTTAATTATAAGTTTATATGTGCATATATATATAAGTATATAATTATTTATTTATATATATGTATTTTGATTATTATTGCATATATATATATATATATATATATATATATATATATATATATATATATATATATATATATTTCTGTGTTTTAGTGACAGTGGGTTTGTGACAGTAAAACTGTCGCTAAATAGGCGGGTTAGCAG
The DNA here is from genome assembly GCA_036927795.1 of Iris macrosiphon. NCBI lineage: Eukaryota > Viridiplantae > Streptophyta > Magnoliopsida > Asparagales > Iridaceae > Iris > Iris macrosiphon. The sequence goes on from JAYESA010000006.1 coordinate 218,779,465, forward strand.
CAGCCGCTGTAGCCCACTGTGCATTAATGACAGTTCTGTCATTAATGCTGCGGGCGGGATCTTAGCAGCAGTGGCGACAGTTTTCGGTGACAGTTGATTAACTGTCACCAAAGCAGCAGCAGTGGGTTTTATTACACAGTGGATTTTGCGACGTTTTCTGTGACAGTTGAGACTGTCACTATAAGCTGTTTTAATTAAATTGTATTTTTAACTCCCTGTTTTCAGTGACGCTTTGGCAGTTTTAAATTATATTTTATATATTATTATTGTATATACATATATGTGTATATATATGTGTTTTGTGAGGTATAATATTTGTAATAATATATTATGTTATTTGTATACATATTGGTTTGTATATATATTATTTTAGGGTATGTATTATTTGTATTATTAGTATACTTTGTGTGAGTATAATTTGGGATCTAATTTTTATTCCTAAATTATTGTATTTTATTTCTATATTATTTATATAGATTTCTTGTGAGGTTGACCTTGGTTTGACTTTAGTTGACTTTAGAGTTGACCATAGTTGACTTTTGACTTAGAATTTATTTATTGACCTAGGAGTTGACTAGTTTGACTTGTTCTCGTTCCGGAACCTTGTTTTAATGTGGTATTCTATATCTAGGTCTTCGAGGTACCGAGTCAGACATCTGTGAGACTTTTCATTGGACTTTAGGCGAGTACATTCTCTGATAGTTTCTCATTTATGATATCCTCTATGTTCGTTGTATCTAGTGTAGATTTACATGTTTCTCTCGACACTATGGTTACACGGATTGGTATATCCGGATCTCGTCATGAGATGTTATTCCTTGGTATATGGTGTATATGATGCAAGTATTGTTTCATTGGTTATCTTGTACATGTACAGACACCGATTCTCGGGAAGACTAGCTATCTTCTTGGGGAATCTAGTGCCATAGCATACCGTGGTTGGATCTATTATACCAGTTGGGGGTGGGGAGTATTAGTATAGATATGTGATCAAATCCCTATTGAATAAAGTATTGGTAAGCGAATAGTGTTGATCATGCACCGCACGTATGATTAGCCAGGCCGCATTGTATCTTGCCCAAGTCGATCACATGTTAAGCTAGTACTCACACACTTAGTCATTAGTATTATTGTTTCATTGGCATATTGTTCATTATTGTATTTCTTTCCAGTATTTTCTTATTGTCTATATATCTCTTGTATCTATTTTGTGCATCTTGTTTATCCACAGCTATTTACTGTTACATAGTTTTTATCATGGATTAGAACTGCTGTTAGAGATGTACTCTGCTCCTTTCCTGACTGGATATATTTTTCCAGATGACACTGAGGAGTACCCTACCTATTATGGACCCCAGGATGTTGTGGGTTTAGATTCGGAGACCCTGGCTCAAGAGGGACTTATCCCAACTGAGACAGTTGACCCTGGAGTGTAGCTTGTAGTATGATAGTATTCTTTTGTACTGGATTTGTCTCCAGCTTATTTTTGTTACTCTTCAGATTCATTGATGTATTATTTTAAACTCATGAGTTGATGACTATTCTATTCTTATCTGATTCGTGTTCATTCTATCTTAGTTCTGCGATTGAGTACACTATCTTTTGGTGGTTCATTATATTAGATAGACTTTCTAGACAGCGTTCTACCGCCGATTCTGCGGCATAGGCTGGGCGTTGTTTCCGACTAGTACCCTTACCCCGGGTGCGGGTCGTGACACGTTTTTGGTGGTGGCCCATGCAGGTCTAGCTTCACAAGTATGTGATGTCGTGGTAGTGCGATAACTTAGTTGTACTACTGCGAGCCTGCGATAGGATATAGGATATAGGCTGAGATACTCAATCACATCTAGGAAAATTCTTTTGATTCAACTATTCTCCTTTGACATTGATACTTGAACCCTTAAACTGTCCTTTCCTTGATGTCTTACATCTTGTGCCATATAGATTCTCATTCCGTCTTTTTATGAGACATACTCGGAGATACTTGCGGAGGCACGCAAGGTTGAGCGGGATCTGGGTTTGAAGACCAAGAGAGACCGTGATTCTTTTCTGGGGGCCAACGGCAGTGCAGTATCTGCCAAACGTTCTCATTTCCAGTCCAGACCTTTTCAGCAGCCACAGCAGAACCAGACTCCAGCTAGAGCGCCTTTCCACCAGGCACCTCAGCAGCAGAGACAGTTACAGCAAGCTCCATGCAACTTTTGCAAGAAGCCCGGCCACATCTGGGAAGTTTGCAGGAGGAGGCTAGGAGTTTGTTTGCATTGTGGTACTGAAGGGCATCAATCGAGGGAGTGTCCTCGTCGTGCAGTTCAAGGAGCAGCTCCAGCTCCGAGGACACAGACGAGACCACCTGCAGCACAGCCGAGGGGACCGCTTCTGACACAGCAGCAGCGTTTTGTCCAGCATCAACAGCAGGGAGGTGCTCGGCAGGGACGAGCGTTTGCTATGACCGTCGAAGAGGAGGAACCCACAGGAGATGTCATCGCAGGTTCTATTCTTCTTGATTCCATTCCAGCTTTAGCTTTGTTTGATAGTGGTGCTTCCCATAGTTTTGTATCTGTTTCTTTTGCTCTGAAGCATGGTTTGGTAGCTGAGTCTTTGCTTAGGACTTGCAAGATCATGACCGGGGGAGGCATTATCCTGGTTAATGATATTTGCAAGGATCGGAGAGTTACTTTGGGAGGCCGGGAGTTGAGTGCGTGTCTACTTGTAATGCCACTTCCAAGCTATGACATTGTACTTAGGATAGATTGGTTGAGTAGGCACCATGCTAGCATAGACTGTAGAGGAGGTAGAGTTTTGTTTGGTCCGCCAGGAGAGCCAGAGTTCGAGTTTACTAGAGGAGCTGCGGAGCAGGAAGAAGGCATTATTTGTGGAGCTATGGTAGAAGACAAGGAGTTGCCGCATCCGTTGATAGCAGAATTTTTGGATGTGTTTCCTGAGGAATTGCCAGGATTGCCGCCAGATCGAGATGTTGAATTTTCTATAGACTTGGTGCCAGGTGCAGAACCAATTTCGCAGCATGTCTATAGAGTAAACAACAGCGAGCTGGTCGAGTTGAAGAAGCAGGTGGACGAATTGCAGGAGAAAGGGTTTATCAGATCGAGTTCTTCACCATGGGGAGCCCCGGTATTGTTTGTACCGAAGAAGGATGGATCGGTGCGCATGTGCATTGATTACAGGACTTTGAATAATCTCACTATCAAGAATAAGTATCCTTTGCCACGGATTGATGATCTGTTTGATCAGTTGAGTGGTGCGAAGGTGTTTTCTAAGATAGATTTGAGATCAGGCTACCATCAAGTGAAGGTGAAGCCGGAGGACATACCGAAGACTGCTTTTAGAACTCGGTATGGTCAGTTCGAGTTTATGGTGATGTCATTTGGTTTAACTAATGCACCGGCGGTATTTATGAACTTGATGAACAAGGTGTTTCACCAGTACCTTGACAAGTTCGTGGTGGTGTTCATCGACGACATACTCATATACTCGAGGACACCGGAGGAGCATGAGGAGCATTTGAGGATTGTGTTGGATGTGCTGAGGAAGGAGAAGCTGTATGGAAAGTTGTCCAAATGTGAGTTTTTTCTTGGATAAAGTAGAATTCTTGGGGCATGTTGTGACTGGTGATGGTATTTCAGTGGATCCGAAGAAGATTTCAGTAGTGGAATCTTGGAAGACTCCGAGTTCAGTAGCAGAGATCAGGAGTTTCTTGGGATTGGCAGGCTATTACAGGAAGTTTGTGCAAGATTTTTCGAGGATTGCCGAGCCGATGACCAAACTCACAAGGAAGGATGTGGAGTTTGTTTGGACGGAGGATTGTCAGGTTGCTTTTGAGGAGTTGAAGAAGAGGTTGACGTCTGCTCCTATTTTGACGTTGCCATCAGGGTCCGGAGGTTTCACTATTTATAGTGATGCATCGGGGAAGGGTTTAGGTTGTGTTCTTCAGCAGCATGGGAAAGTGATTGCCTATGCATCCAGGCAATTGCGTCCTCATGAAAAGAACTATCCTACCCATGATTTGGAGTTGGCAGCTGTCATATTCGCCCTGAAGTTATGGAAACATTATTTGTACGGAGAGCGTGTGGAGATCTTCACAGACCACAAAAGCTTGAAGTACGCAGAAGGAGTTGAACATGAGGCAGCGTCGGTGGTTGGAACTGATGAAGGATTTTGATATCTCTTTGCAATATCATCCTGGGAAAGCCAATGTAGTTGCCGATGCTTTGAGCAAGTATCCGGTAGCTATGTTCTTGACGCAGGATCGATATCTGTTGGAGGACTTGGAGAGCTTGGGCATTGAGGTGATTGTTCCTGGATGTGCTATGCAGATGTGGGGATTGCAGATACACTCAGATTTGATGGACAGGATCAAGGCAGCACAGTATGATGATATATCTTTGAGGAGTATCAGAGCTCAGGTGAGAGCAGGATTGGAGGATGATTTCACTATTGCAGAGGATGGATCCTTGAGGCATGCAGTTAGATTGTGTGTGCCTAGTAGGGAGTTGCGCGAGGAGGTGTTGCAGGAAGCGCATCGCTCTCAGTATTCCATACATCCAGGTGCTAACAAGATGTATCGGGATATGCGAGAGAGTGTGTGGTGGTATGGAATGAAGAGGGAAGTGGCACAGTTTGTATCCAGATGCTTAGTGTGCCAGCAGGTGAAAGCCGAGAGGCAGAGGCCAGGAGGGTTACTTCAGCTATTACCCATTCCAGAGTGGAAGTGGAAACACATTACTATGGATTTTGTGTCCGGACTTCCACGATCTCCAGGAGGGAAAGACGCGATTTGGGTCATTGTTGATAGATTGACCAAGTCGGCCCACTTTTTGCCTTTCAAGGTGGGTTTGTCTACGGAGAAGCTGGCAGAGATGTATGTGAGGCAGATCGTTAGGATACACGGAGTTTCCGTCAGCATAGTCTCAGATCGAGATAGTCGTTTCACTTCTCATTTCTGGAGGAGTTTGCAGGAGAGTTTGGGCACTCAGCTCAAGTTCAGTACTGCATATCATCCCCAGACAGATGGGCAGTCTGAGCGGACTATCCAGACTCTCGAGGATATGTTGTGCACTTGTGTACTAGATTTTGGGGGTTCTTGGGAGGACCATCTCCATTTGGTAGAGTTTGCTTACAACAACAGTTACCAGGCCAGTATAGAGATGTCACCTTTTGAAGCTCTATATGGTCGGAGGTGTCGTACTCCTTTGTCTTGGGACGATGTTGGAGAGAGAGTTTTGCTTGGGCCAGAGATAGTTGTGGATGCAGCGGAGAAGGTTCAGTTGATCATAGACAGACTTCGAGTGGCACAGGACAGACAACGGCATTGGGCCGATAGCCATCGGAGACCTTTGGAGTTTGAGGTATAGTTTAGATTTTGTTTGTGCTTGTTCTTGTTTGTTATAGATTAAGTTCTTAAGATGGTGTTTTGTTCTAGGTGGGTGGTTTGGTGTTTCTGAGAATTTCTCCGACACGAGGCATGATTCGCTTCGGTGGAGGCGGAAAGCTTAGTCCGCGATTTATCGGACCTTTCACTATTCTAGAGAGGGTCGGTGTAGTTGCTTATAGACTAGACTTGCCACCTGCATTGGAGGGAGTACACAACGTGTTTCATGTGTCGCAGTTGAGACGATACGTGGCAGATCCTAGTCATGTATGGATCACTCGGAGATAGAGGTGGGCCCTACTCTTAGCTATCCAGAGCAGCCAGTTGAGATTATGGATCGGAGAGAGAAGGTGCTGAGGAACCAGACTATTCCTTTGGTGCGCGTCGCATGGAGGCATCACTCTCCGGGGGAGTCTACCTGGGAGAGAGAGGATGACATGCGAGAGCGTTATCCATATTTGTTTGTACCTTGAGGTATGTTATTTTCTAGTTATGTTCTATTCATTAGTTAATTGTGATTCTTTAGTTCTGTTCTGTGATTTTTATGGGGGTAGTTTTCATCTTTGAATTTCGAGGACGAAATTATTTTAAGGAGGGTAGACTTGTCACTACCATATTTTAGGAAAAAGGGTATTTTAGTAATTTCCTATTTAAATAAATATTGTGCATGGTAAATCATTTTTGTTGTATTATTTAATTGTTGTTGGATGTTATTTAATTATTTTGGACTTATTTTAGTGGACCCAACTAGTGTAGTTTGGACCCATGGACCAACATGAATTAAATAGTTAGATTTGGCCCATTTAGAAAGCCCATAGTTAAGGAGATGGATTAAATTAATTAAGTGATTAGACTAGAAGCTTCCTTCCTTAATTATTTCTTCATGAGAGGCCCCAAGGGGTACATTGGATATTTTATAATTGCTTGGGAGAGGGGCAAGGTCGGCCTATTAAAAGAGGGGGGAAATTTCTCTCTCCTCTCATTCTCATTCCAAATCTAGATCTAGAATTTCCACTCCCAAATTTTCTCCATTCCCATTCCAATTCCCTACCAAATTCATTCCAAATTCTTCCCAATTCACCATTAGAGAAGGAGGAAGCAAGGATCTAGAAGAAGGAAGCAAGGATCTACAAAGAGCAGCAAGGATCTACAATTTGGAAGCAAGTTCTTCTCAATTGGAGGTTTCATTGGAAATCCATCTCCCAATAGGTATAATTCAGATTTTTCCATTTAAATAGCTTCTAAATCTGAGATTTAATCATGTAAAATCAACCTATATGTATGTACTACCCATAGGACTTTGTTTTGTGTTCATAGGAGACCCATGGAGAAAGTTATGGTGCTTTTTGTGTTAATTTTGTTGAAATTCCGGATTTACATTTTGTTGTGTGTATCAATTGATCCTATAGATCAATTGGACATGAGCTTATATGTTTGGGGCTAGTGTCGTGTCCATAATTTGGTACATGTGGTTCGTATCCCAACTATTTGGTGATACGTGTCATTTTGGGGGGTTTTCCTCCGACACGGGGCTTTGAACATGTCGTATTTTGACACGGACACATAGATCTACTTTTGACACTTTGATTTATTCATAAATATTATTTGTGATTTTTTTGTATCCTTCGGGGTGCAATTGGTTGTGTGTTGGACTCGTGTCACATGCGTATCCTAGATCTAGTGGGATACGGTGTGATACTCTCCAATTGTGTGGATTTTTGAATAGATCTAATTATGTATGGTTTAAATTCTTCAATTATAACTAGTAAATATATATAGATATTATATATTTATTTTGTGTATTTATTATAGTAATTATTGTAGCATAGATCTATATATTTTTGTGTGTGCTAATATGATGTACAAATATAATATGTAGCTTTCTTGCATGTAATTATATATGTACTTATGTTAATAGTATAAATTATACATAAATGTTTTATAAAATATATTTATGTGTTTAATTGTGTAATTATATTATTTATAATTATTATGTAATTATTTGTATATTAATGTATATATTTTAGGTGTGCTTCTAGCCATGTAAAATATGAACATTAATATGTGCATGTGTTGTAACTATTAGTATTTAATTATAAGTTTATATGTGCATATATATATAAGTATATAATTATTTATTTATATATATGTATTTTGATTATTATTGCATATATATATTTATATATATATATATATTTCTGTGTTTTAGTGACAGTGGGTTTGTGACAGTGAAACTGTCGCTAAATAGGCGGGTTAGCAGCAGCCGCTGTAGCCCACTGTGCATTAATGACAGTTCTGTCATTAATGCTGCGGGCGGGATCTTAGCAGCAGTGGCGACAGTTTTCGGTGACAGTTGATTAACTGTCACCAATGCAGCAGCAGTGGGTTTTATTACACAGTGGATTTTACGACGTTTTCTGTGACAGTTGAGACTGTCACTATAAGCTGTTTTAATTAAATTATATTTTTAACTCCCTGTTTTCAGTGACGCTTTGGCAGTTTTAAATTATATTTTATATATTATTATTGTATATACATATATGTGTATATATATGTGTTTTGTGAGGTATAATATTTGTAATAATATATTATGTTATTTGTATACATATTGGTTTGTATATATATTATTTTAGGGTATGTATTATTTGTATTATTAGTATACTTTGTGTGAGTATGATTTGGGATCTAATTTTTATTCCTAAATTATTGTATTTTATTTCTATATTATTTATATAGATTTCTTGTGAGGTTGACCTTGGTTTGACTTTAGTTGACTTTAGAGTTGACCATAGTTGACTTTTGACTTAGAATTTATTTATTGACCTAGGAGTTGACTAGTTTGACTTGTTCTCTTTCCGGGACCTTGTTTTAATGTGGTATTCTATATCTAGGTCTTCGAGGTACCGAGTCAGACATCTGTGAGACTTTTCATTGGACTTCAGGCGAGTACATTCTCTGATAGTTTCTCATTTATGATATCCTCTATGTTCGTTGTATCTAGTGTAGATTTACATGTTTCTCTCGACACTATGGTTACACGGATTGGTATATTCGGATCTCGTCATGAGATATTATTCCTTGGTATATGGTGTATATGGTGCAAGTATTGTTTCATTGGTTATCTTGTACATGTACAGACACCGATTCTCGGGGAGACTAGCTATCTTCTTGGGGAATCTAGTGCCATAGCATACCGTGGTTGGATCTATTATACCAGTTGGGGGTGGGGAGTATTAGTATAGATATGTGATCAAATCCCTATTGAATAAAGTATTGGTAAGCGAATAGTGTTGATCATGCACCGCACGTATGATTAGCCAGGCCGTATTGAATCTTGCCCAAGCCGATCACATGTTAAGCTAGTACTCACACACTTAGTCATTAGTATTATTGTTTCATTGGCATATTGTTCATTATTGTATTTCTTTCCAGTATTTCCTTACTGTCTATATATCTCTTGTATCTATTTTGTGCATCTTGTTTATCCACAGCTATTTACTGTTACATAGTTTTTATCATGGATTAGAACTGCTGTTAGAGATGTACTCTGCTCCTTTCCTGACTGGATATATTTTTCCAGATGACACTGAGGAGTACCCTACCTATTATGGACCCCAGGATGTTGTGGGTTTAGATTCGGAGACCCTGGCTCAAGAGGGACTTATCCCAACTGAGACAGTTGACCCTGGAGTGTAGCTTGTAGTATGATAGTATTCTTTTGTACTGAATTTGTCTCTAGCTTATTTTTGTTACTCTTCAGACTCATTGATGTATTATTTTAAACTCATGAGTTGATGACTATTCTATTCTTATCTGATTCGTGTTCATTCTATCTTAGTTCTGTGATTGAGTACACTATCTTTTGGTGGTTCATTATATTAGATAGACTTTCTAGACAGCGTTCTACCGCCGATTCTGCGGCGTAGGCTGGGCGTTGTTTTCGACTAGTACCCTTACCCCGGGTGCGGGTCGTGACACAAGGAAGCCAAGTTTGATTGGTCAGCAGAGTACCAGACATTATTTGAAGAATTAAAGAAGAGATTGATTTAAGCTCCGATTCTCACGCTTCTAGTAGGTTCTGAAGGGTTTATAGTGTATTGCGACGGGTCAGGCAAAGGACTTGGGTGTGTGTTGATGCAACATGGAAGAGTGATAGCTTATGCATCAAGACAACTTCGAAATCACAAGAAAAATTATCTGACTCACGATTTGGAGTTGGCGGCAGTAGTATTTTTACTTAAGTTGTGGAGATACTACTTGTATGATGATCGAGTAAAAAAAATTACGGATCACAAGAGCTTAAAGTAAGTATTCACTCAGAAGATCTTGAACATGAGGCAGAGGAGGTGGCTAAAATTAATAAAGGACAATGATGTGGAACTTCAGTACCATCCAGGCAAGGCAAATGTGGTAGCAGATGCTCTTAGCAGGAGAGGTAGTACATTTATATTGACATAGCATCGACACATCTTAGAAGATCTTCAAGAAATGGGGATAGAGATAGTACTTCATTAAAAGTAGGAGTATTGGCTAGTTTACAGGTATAATCTACCATTAAAGAAAAGATTAAGGCAGCTCAGGCAGAGGATCCGAAAGTTCAGAAACTTCGGACGAAATGTGAGTCTGGTCTCAGGAAAGAGTTGATGATTCATGAAGATGGAACTCTTATGTTAAAAAATCGTCTATGTATACCAAGCGGAGATATCCAAAAAAAGTAATGACCGAGGCGCATAGTTTTCAGTATTCAATTCATCCAGGAGGTACCAAGATGTATCAAGACATCAAAAAATATTTTCTGGTGGAACGGGATGAAAAGGGAGATAGCACGGTTCGTTTCTCGGTGTTTGGTATGTCAGCAAGTGAAGGCCGACCAACAAAGACCGGCAGGATTATTATATCTGCTTCATATTCCAGAGTGGAAGTGGACCATATCACGATGGACTTTATGATCGGTTTACCTAAATCCTCGACTAGTCGTGATGCAGTTTGGGTAATAGTGGACTGTCACGACCCGATTCCGTAGAATCGTTTGAGGCGTCCCCCGAATCGTGACCGCCGTGCGGGCCTGGAGTTGCGCCCGCACAAGGCTTTAATGATTTGCATAGAAAGCACATATTCAGCGCAGATAAATTAAAACACAGATGTGAAACATGAAAAAGTTCTCTTTATTGATAATGAACATCTATTACAAACTCTTGAACGAGTTAGCTAATATGCCGAACGGCTTACAAAAGAGATGACTCAAAATGAGATAGCAATCCTGTACATTATATCCCTTTACTAAACTTCAAAAGATATAGACCTCCTGGCTGGAGGATAGCTTTGCCACGAAGCTGCATTTGTATATGAAGAGTTGCAGGCTCCTGTCTTCAAAATGCTTCAAAGGGGCGCGGTGAAGGTGCGCCAACAGCTGGACTGGATCGGGAAGACGACTTCGCTCCTCGCTCGGTTCGCTTTGGTGCGGAGAACATGTTTCAACGAGGGTCAGCATGTCGAAACATACTGGTGAAGGCGAGCTATCCTGACTATACCAATCAATACGTTGTTTAATGAAGCATGCATATTTGTGGGTTTCTATCTTGCCTTAGTTCATTTACAAGTAAGCAGCATATAAAAATTTCTGAAATGAACGTGCCACCGTTCGGTGGATTTTACCTGCCCGTCTGAATTACCTGCACAATACTTACCATGCCTTCCCTGCCACGAAGACACAAGTTAGTTTGCAACAGGTTTAAATATACACGTTGTGATCACTGGTTAGAAGCCATAATGGACCGTTTAGTCTTGAACGAGGATGACCTGCGGCTAAGATTCGTGAGTGCCACAGTCCACCCTGTCCAGATGCGTGAGACTATCGGGAGTTCCGTCCGGATCGGATCGGTGCCAGTGCCCCAGCAACCGTCCGCAGGAACCGTTGACCTTGTGTACAAGTTGTCCGTGATCAATCGTTCATGATACGTTAACGTTGATGCATTGAGGCAATATGAACATGAGGCAAGCACGTTGCATGATTCATTTTGCATAGTCTTCCTGACAGTTTATTTCTTAGCAAGTGTATTCCATACATAGCACAATTTATGGAAGAAATGCATTCTAACTAAAATTGAAGCATGTATAGAACATTCCCAAACGAACAAGCAAGCATATGAGTAACCGTTCCCAAGTTGAATGACAAGCAATATATATATCCAAGCCTATTCTCTTTTATCTTGGTTTCTTTTATTATTACTTGGTATCGTTTGATCGAGGCAAGGAAGAGTGCGGATTTTAGATGTGAAGCTTGGAAGCAGGGCTAGCTAATCGGGTTGGTAGCCACTCACTTTGTTGGAAGGAAAGGAGAAGGAAAGAGGCGCTTCACGACTCCGCTCGCAAGCCGCCTACTGCTCGTTCACCTGCACACGAACAGCTCGATTAATATTTCTTCCTCTCTTTCCAATCTCGGAATCGAAATGCAGTTCAATGAACGAAAACAATGAAACCATCGAAACCGTTCAAGGAAAACAAGCAAATCCCAAAACCAACTCAAAGCACGAAAGCAACAAGCGACATCAAAAACCGAGACATAAAAGATAGCAGCGGAGAGGTCCCTCCTGAATCTGTCGCTAAGCCGATCCTTGGGGCGCAGTCCACTGAATATGGGAATCGATTCCGAAGAAACAAATCCATAACGAGGACGAGTTCTTAATTCAATCTATCCCGATCGAACGATACCGACTTGTGTTTCTTAGCCGCGCTCTCCGCACCAGGAGAACGGGGCGCTACATCCTACCCAACCAATTGGAAGTTTCGTCCCGAAACTTAGGATAGTGCTTACCGTTAGGGAACGTGATGTAGAGCAGAATAATTGGGACAATCTCGAATCCTATGGTTTGAGTCACTACAAATGAGACACTGCCCGAGTTTCTTGCGGCACTTATCAACTGTGTGCCCTGGTTTCTTACAGTAAGAACATGGTTGCCTTGGGTTTCCTCTCTGGGGACCGCCCTGGTTAGGACGCTTTGCTGCGTTGTTTCCTCTCTTGTCGCTATGGCGTTTGTGATTGTAGGTATGCACAGCGCCGGTAGAAACGTGAGGATACTGCGGTTCGAGAGATAGGGCGTGATTCATGACTTCACGCATGGTTCCATACTGATTATTGACCACGTGCGCATGGATGGCAGGGCGCAGACCACCTTCAAACCTTCTAGATCGACTCGCTGCATCAGGTAAATAGGCCCTAGCGAATTTGGAGAGTCGGTTGAATTCGGCGGAATACTCTTTAACTGTCATCCTGCCTTGCCTCAGTTGCACGAAGTCGTTTTCCATCTGACGTTGTACTGGAGGGGGTATAAACTCCTCTTCGAACGCGGCACGAAAAGTCGTCCACGAGATCGCCTCCTCTCCGTGATCAAATTGGAGAGATCGTCGATGCACGTTCCACCAATCGTGTGCGTTGAGGCGGAGCTGTAGTTGTGCGCAGGCGACACGCTTCTCTTCGGGGACCTCTAGCAGAGCGAAGTGATCTTCAAGTTCTGCTAGCCAATCTAGAGCTATCATTGGGTCCTCAGTCCCGTTGAATGGGGTATTACAGACTTTCTTGAAGTGGCCCAAGTTGAAGGTAGTCACGTCCCTCGTCCTTGGAATTTGTGGCGTCTCTACTTCAAGCACGGGCTGTTCCACCGGAGTCGTTGCTGTTGCGGCGGAATGGTTGGCAGCCAAAGTCTGAACGATCTGTTGCAGGGCATCCACCTGCTTCTGTTGGACTGAGAATCGGGTCTCTAGATTATTCTCGAGCTTGGCTTGGCGAGCATCGTCTCTTTGTCGTTGCGATTCTAACATTTGCATTACCCGTTCAAGCGGGTCGACTTGAGATATGCCCCGTTGGCTCCGAGAGCTTCCCGAAGTGCCCGAACTACTTTCTTGTGTTTTGTTCGGTGCTTGCGCTGCAGATTGCGCTGGTACCATTCCTTCAAAAGAACGCAAATTATATTAGAATCATAATGTATTATGGACTTATTGCATGAACGTATCTCATTTTGGCCTAGCGAGTTCAAGAGTTCGCACAGGAATTTGATCGTTAAAGGAACTTTTCCAGTGCGAGTCTAAGGAACTTGAATCTGTGCTCTGATACCACTATGTCACGACCCGATTCCGTAGAATCGTTTGAGGCGTCCCCCGAATCGTGACCGCCGTGCGGGCCTGGAGTTGCGCCCGCACAAGGCTTTAATGATTTGCATAGCAAACACATATTCAGAGTACGCAGATAAATTGAAACACAGATGTGAAACATGAAAAAGTTCTCTTTATTGATAATGAACATCTATTACAAACTCTTGAACGAGTTAGCTAATATGCCGAACGGCTTACAAAAGAGATGACTCAAAATGAGATAGCAATCATGTACATTATATCCCTTTACTAAACTTCAAAAGATATAGACCTCCTGGCTGGAGGATAGCTTTGCCACGGAGCTGCATTTGTGTATGAAGAGTTGCAGGCTCCTGTCTTCAAAATGCTTCAAAGGGGCGCGGTGAAGGTGCGCCAACAGCTGGACTGGATCGGGAAGACGACTTCGCTCCTCGCTTGGTTCGCCTTGGTGCGGATAACCTATTTCAACGAAGGTCAGCATGTCGAAACATACTGGTGAAGGCGAGCTATCCTGACTATACCAATCAACACGTTGTTTAATAAAGCATGCATATTTGTGGGTTTCTATCTTGCCTTAGTTCATTTACAAGTAAGCAGCATATAGAAATTTCTGAAATGAACGTGCCAACGTTCGATGGATTTTACCTGCCCGTCTGAATTACCTGCACAATACTTACCATGCCTTCCCTGCCACGAAGACACAAGTTAGTTTGCAACAGGTTTAAATATACACGTTGTGATCACTGGCTAGAAGCCATAATGGACCGTTTAGTCTTGAACGAGGATGACCTGTGGCTAAGATTCGTGAGTGCCACAGTCCACCCTGTCCAGATGCGTGAGACTATCGTGAGTTCCGTTCGGATCGGATCGGTGCCAGTGCCCCAGCAACCGTCCGCAGGAACCGTTGACCTTGTGCACAAGTTATCCGTGATCAATCGTTCATGATACGTTAACGTTGATGCATTGAGGCAATATGAACATGAGGCAAGCACGTTGCATGATTCGTTTTGCATAGTCTTCCTGACAGTTTATTTCTTAGCAAGTGTATTCCATACATAGCACAATTTATGGAAGAAATGCATTCTAACTAAAATTGAAGCATGTATAGAACGTTCCCAAACGAACAAGCAAGCATATGAGTAACCGTTCCCAAGTTGAATGACAAGCAATATATATCCAAGCCTATTCTCTTTTATCTTGGTTTCTTTTATTATTACTTGGTATCGTTTGATCGGGGCAAGGAAGAGTGCAGATTTTAGATGTGAAGCTTGGAAGCAGGGCTAGCTAATCGGGTTGGTAGCCACTCACTTTGTTGGAAGGAAAGGAGAAGGAAAGAGGCGCTTCACGACTCCGCTCGCAAGCTGCCTACTGCTCGTTCACCTGCACACGAACAGCTCGATTAATATTCTTTCCTCTCTTTCCAATCTCGGAATCGAAATGCAGTTCAATGAACGAAAACAATGAAACCATCGAAACCGTTCAAGGAAAACAAGCAAATCCCAAAACCAACTCAAAGCACGAAAGCAACAAGCGACATCGAAAACCGAGGCATAAAAGATAGCAGCGGAGAGGTCCCTCCTGAATCTGCCGCTAAGCCGATCCTTGGGACGCAGTGCACTGAATATGGGAATCGATTCCGAAGAAACAAATCCATAACGAGGACGAGTTCTTAATTCAATCTATCCCGATCGAACGATACCGACTTGTGTTTCTTAGCCACGCTCTCCGCACCAGGAGAACGGGGCGCTACATGGACCATCTCACGAAAATAGCTCACTTTCTTCCTTTTCGAGTAGGGCAATCCTCAGAGCATTTAGTAGAGATGTACATACGACAGATAGTAAGACATCATGGCATCCCAGTGAGTATTGTATCTGATCGAGATACTCGGTTTACTTCAAATTTTTGAAAGAGTTTACACCAGAGTTTGGACACCAAGTTGAGATTCAGTACCGCCTACCATCCTCAAACGGACAGGCAATCAGAGAGAACCATTCAGAATTTGGAAGATATGCTACGAGCTTATACTTTAGATTTTGGAGGGTCTTAGGAAGATCACCTTCATCTCGTTGAGTTCTCATAGAACAACAGTTATCAAGAAAGTATTCAGATGGCACCCTTCGAAGCATTGTATGGAAAAAGTGTAGATCACCATTGGCATGGGATGATATAGGTGAGCGAAAGATGTTAGGCCCAGAGATGATCACACGAACAGTAAAAGTTGTCAAGTAAATCGGAGAGTGACTTCGAGTTACACAAGATAGGCATCGGCATTGGGCAGATCAGCATCATAGGCCTTCAGAGTTTTGTATCGGCGACCACGTGTTCTTGCGAATTTTGCTAACCCGTGGAGTCATTAGATTCGGGGTTCGCGGGAAGCTTAGTCCGTGATACGTTGGTCTGTTCGATATCCTCGAGCAGATGGGCGATATTGCTTATCGTCTTGCCCTTACGCCTTCGCTACGTGAGGTGCACGATCTATTTTATGTGTCTCAATTGCGTAGCCATGTCCCAGATTCGAGTCATATCCTTGACCATTCCGAGCTAGTCATTGGTACCGACTTGTCTTACGAGGAGCAACATGTATCCATTTTGGACCGAAGGGAGAAGGTACTCAAAAATTGGACCATTCATCTTGTCTGGGTTGCTTGGGGTCATCACCCTTTGGTAGAGTCGACGTAGGAGCGCGAGAACGATATCCGGTCTTGGTATCCGCACTTGTTTGACACGGAAGGTATATTCGTTCTTATGCCTTCGTATCTCGAATCTCGCGATTCGTTTACCCATGCTATGTGACACTATCTTCTTCATTATATGCTTGGATTTGATTGCATGTGTAGATATACTTGTAGTTAGCGTAGTGCTTGCTCTAATTTCTCTAGCTAGCCTCAAGTATGAATTTCGATGACAGAATTTTTCTAAGGTGGGTAGAGATGTCACTCCCCGTTCCCAAAATGTATATTTTGGGATATATTTATTTCTTGCTTGTATTTATTTTCTCCTTAGAGTATTTCTTGCTTACATGATTAATTATGTTGCATGCATAGAGACTAGACCCATTCTTTGGTTCAATTAGACCCATGGTTTAATTGTTGGATTGGTTCATTCATGAGTTGAACCCATCGGCTAAACCTCAAACCCTAACTATAAAACCCAACATCTTTCTCTCTTCTCTTATTCTCTCTATTTTCTCTTCTTCCTTCATTTAGGCAAGTACACCTTGCACCATATGAAAAAATCTCTTAATTTTTAATTATTACTTTTTTTGTATTTTATTAGTCTATTATGTGCTCATGATGATTCTAAACACTTTTAGAACTAGGAATTTTCGATTTTAATGGATGGATTTGAGTATATCTACATTCTAAGTTTAGAATTTTCATGGGTTCCTTGAAATTTTTTTGGTTTTGATCTACTAAAATATAATATTTTTAAAAATTAGTTTTTGGGATGGATGGAAAACTTCATTTCGAGCGTTTTGGCTTTTGGTTCACTCAATTCAGAGTTAAAATGAAGTTTTTATGAAGGAAATAAATTTTTAGTTTTTGGAGTTCTCGCCATGGCTGAACTTGCTGGCTCGAGAAGAGGAAGTCCCATGCGATCATGAGGCCATACGGTCTGAGCTCATGCGGCCATGCAGTCTGAACTCATATGGTCATGCGGCCTGAACCCATACGGTCAGAGCTCATGCGGCCACGCGGTCTGAACTCATACGGTAATGCGATCTCAAGCCCATGCGACAATATGGTCTGAACTCATGCGACCATGCGACCCAAGCGGCTATGCGACCCGACTTCCTATGCGGCAACTGATCCTATGCGGCCTAGACCTATGTGGAAACTGGTTCTATGAGACAACTGATCCCCATGCGGCCTTGATCCTTGTGCGTGCATACGGCCCCTTGTACACGCTTTATTAGACTGGTTTTGTTGAATGTTCCTTTGGACTTTATGGGATGTATGTGTGACCTTGATGACCACAAGATTATTAGACCCATCTATGCGTCATGACCCGACCACTTATATCCGTGCTGATACACTTACTATGTGCTATGTGTTCCTACGTGTTATGTGTTCTTACGCGATTATATTACATGATTACACCACGGTGTACCCATGCGCTACGTGACATGTGATATGACTTAATCTCCAGCATGAACATAAGGGTTAGTCAATGACCAAGCGTGGCTAGGGTCTGTTGATTGTTGTATTACACTGGGGTGAATCCAAGTTAGACTATCTAGTGACAAAGCGGATTCGTATCTAGCGTGGCCGTACTATGGTACGTCATATAAGAAAAATACCATGTGATCATGCCATATGATTTTAGTTAACAATAGGGTTAACTAGGTAACTAAACTTGTAGAGCATTGGGGAAAATGGAATCTCGAGATCGTGCCTAACTAGCCACCTCCAGTCACCTGAATTGGGGTGTGCAGGCTAGTCCCCAAGGATATTGTTTAAGTTCTCATTAGTGGATACCAATATTCGACTATTATACTATACTATGTGTTCTATGCGATCTTAGTACGGTGGCCTTACGAGGGACCAGTACGCAATACTACGTACTATACGACGATTTATAGCTCAATTAACCCTGCTAGTACTTGGTTCGATCTGAGGATTCCTATATGCATAATATCTCTTGGATAACCCAGACTCCATCTAGTAAGCCGTATAAATGATTGGCCGATTATGTAACTGAGCTTGTTTGTGTATTGTACATGCTGACAAATAGTCTAGGGATATGGACTATCATGGTGCGATGGTTTAATCCTTGTTCTTATTTAGTTGTCGAGTTAGATTATTGTGTCACGATAAGCTATGAATCGAAACTACAAGACAGAACTATATATATATATATATATATATATATATATATATATATATATATATATATATATATATATATATTTTATAACCTGGTTTTATTTCTTCATTCGTGCTTCCTTTGTGGTACTTATTATTTGGGGTCTAACCCCTCTGGTTTTGCATGGCCAGGTTTAGAGCTAGCACCGGAGGATCAAGCGTACTTCCCCTGAACAATGGCGCGTACCAGGCGGATGCATTGAAGGGAACGAGTAAATTTTTTCTTCCCTGCTCGTTATTGCACACTTTACTTATTTTGGATGTTTAGCCACTGGTACTTGTTAGCCGTAAGATCTAGACATTTAGTTTTTTTACATGATTGTAATTAATCAGACTGCATCTGATCATGGTCATGTACTTTTGATACTCTGCCAGCTTTCTTATTTTGTACAGCTGGTTTTCGGAATATTGTTGAAGGATGTTTGGGATGCCTTACTTCCTTGTCATACATGTTCTATGTTTACTGTTCTTGCTTGATTGATTGAGACAATATATGTGTTGTGTGACCCTAAGTGACTTGCTTATAGTATACACCCCCTTGTCAAGTTACAACCGTGACCGTCGTACGACGTTCTATACCTTGTACGGGGGAGCTGGCTATGTCTGTCTCCGTATTCCGGTACTAGGGCGTGACAACGTCACTAATCTTTGTCAAAACGTTGCTACACGTCGCTAAAAAGCTGATATGGCAATTTCTGTCAAGTCAGCATTGGTGGAGGAAAACGTCAATGATAATGTCGCTGATTTGGCAACGTTATGCAACAATATACAACGTTGCTGATATACCGACGTCGCGTAGCTGAACGTCGTTAATAACAAAATATTTGGCAACGTGTACGCATCGCAAATATACGTCGCTATAGTGACGAATAGCGACGATTTTTTTGTCAACGACCATGGATTACGCGATAACACCAAAACGTTGCTAATTACGTCGCTGATTTATTTTAGCGACATTTTTTACCTATTAGCGACATTTTTTGACGTCACTAATATGTATTATTTTTGTAGTGAACGAAAATTTTCGCTGCTAAAAACTTTTTTTTTTTTAGTGATGCAAGTGCAGACATAATAATTTTTAACGTGAAAAACTCTATCGAGAAAATCACGGGACAATCAGAGTCCAACCCTGAAAAGTCTCTACTAATAAAATAAGAAGATAGAGAGTCCTTACAGACTTCTCACGAATCCAAACAAGATCAACGTAACTTCTTTACCAATGAAAATAGATTACAGACACCCGAAGAACAAGAGATGACGAGAAGAGTTATCCGAAAGGATCTCTCCATCACAATAACCACCACTCTCTCTTCCTCGTCAATGAACTGCTAGATCCCATCCAAACTTGTAACAAAATATCGAGTTTAACATAGCGAGTCACAAGCAAACTTGAGTCTATAGGGGAAGCACAAACAAGATGCTAGATCCCATCCAAACTTGTAAGAAAAATAGCTTACAACATTATGATTGGTGAACCTAAACATGGAAAACATATTGTTCTAGGGAGGGTAGAAATAAGAGATGGCTGCAAAAACCGCCTGCTCGATCGTAAGCAGAAACAACAGAACTGCAGCTACCACGGCCACACCTGCCCATGGACTGCTGAAGTAGTCTCGGATCAGCTCCGCCCTCCATCGAGGCCATTTGGATTCATGATACGCGGTCACCCGAACATCGGCAAGATAGTTCCTATCAGAGGCATAGTGTATCTGAACGCACAGCTTATTGAAGAGATCAGCAACCGCCTCGTCGGTGCTCAACCTGTTGACAAGGATCCCCTTCGAGCCGAGCAACCTCACGTCCTCGGCGTCGTCGATGATGAGGTCCATGAACGCAGCATAAATCGTGACGTAAGTCCTAGTGTTGGGGTAGCACTGCTCGAATGCGATAAGGTTTCGGAAGAGGGGATCGGTATAATCGTAGACTCGCAGCGGCGGAATTACCATTATACCGTCCTCGAAGGACACGTCTAGGAAGCTTCCGGCGGCCTCGTTGGTCTTAAACTTTATCCCGCTCCTCATCAGCTCGGTCGCGCTAGGGATCCACTCCGGAGGAGTTTTTGCATACGGTACTTCCGAAGCGGATGGTTGATCAGGTTGCGAAGGAACGAGAGACGAATGGAAGAGATGGAGAAGGTGGTGGACTTGAGTTGCCGGCATTGATGTGAAGGCCCTGGACATGTTGGGATGGATGTCGCGGAAGAGCTGGAGCGCAAGCTTCGGAAGGTCGAGGCCTTTGTCCACCGGAGTAGCCAAGATGTCGAACAAGGTCTGGACTAGGAAGAAAGGGATTTGGTTCTCAAGCTTCAGTAGATCATAAGCTACTAGGTTCCAAATCCATAGCATTCCTAGAACAGGACTCTCAATCTCCTCCTCCTCCTCCTCCTCCTCCTCCTCCTCCCCGATCTCCAACTCTACAGTATTGCCCTCCCCCTCCTCTTCGCCATCCATCCTCTCATTCGCCATATCCACCACAACCTCCTCCTCGACTCCATCCCTCCTCCTTGCTTGTTTCAACAAGAGATGGAGAATGAAGCACCCATCAAGCAGCATCGTCGTCGCGAGGTATTGCTCGTCGTGATGGACGTTATCCGAGTAGCAACTTCTCACCTTAGTATCCAATGCCCTCAGCTCCGATAGGCATCGGTCCAAGAGCTCGCTCGCCCCCTCCCGGCTCCCGTGGCGAGAGAGGAGGTAACGAACGCAATGCCACTTGTGGTCTTGTATAGTACTGCTCCTCCATGTAGCGTGGTGATGGTGGTAAGGTCCGATAGGCACCACCAGCGGCTCATAGGCCTTGCTGTCACTGCGACGGATGTGCTCCGGGACCCTGAAGATCGTCCACTGCCTTCTTGGATACGGCTTTGGGGCCTTCAGTTGCTTCCTCACGGACCCAATCCACGATGGCTCGACGTCTATGTCAGAATTGCTTTCTGGAGAAGCTGACACAGCTGCTGGTAACATTCCTTCATCATCTTCCTTCTCTGGATTAATTTTCGGGGTGGTGCTTACTACAGTAGCACAAGGGTTTACTACAGCATCAAAATCGTAACGACGGACGATTTTCTTACGGTCTCGTTCCTCCATCCCCAAGCAAAAGTTGAAGCTCTAATGGATATATATGGTTTAGCTCACAAGAACTCACAAAGAGCTCCTATTAAGGAAAGGAAAATGATGTTGAAGAACAGTGAGAAAGACAAGGAGGAGATAAGGAGTTGGCATTTGGAACAGAGATGTTATATAACGCTATGTGCAGAGAAAATTGTTCCCACATTAATTCCAACAGCTACTACTACTATGAAGCGTTATAAGCAGTCACGTTTTTGGCACAGAGAAGAGTGCACAAAAACAAACTGTATCTTTAAAGACAATGGGTTGGCATTTGGAATCTTAGATCCACTCTTTGAATGGGTAGAGGTCCCGCATTTGGAATCTTAGATCCTATCTATGAATGGGAGGAGGTCCCACCAGAAGCTCGCCTCCTCCCCCTTTCCGGAACCCCAAGCCGCTGCCATCTTCATCTCTCCCTCATCAACGTCATCGCGATGTACCTCCGCCGCAGGATCTGCCACCGCGAGGTCAAGTCCGACAACGTCCTCTTCGACGGACAAGGCTGGATCTAGCAGGTCGACTTCGGGTCCATAGATCGCCCACCGTCGCGACGTACTTTCTATTAATTTTTTACACTACTATTTGGGGATGAGAACTATCAAAAATTTAACAGTCCTAAACAAAATCTGGACATCCACTAGTAAAAAATAATTCGATGATAAATTCGTAAATAAAATATAAAAAAAATTAACTGTTCTGAACAACTTTTGATGTACCTTTAGAATTAGCAGCTTTATCATGTGATTTCTTTTGGTGAAGTGTGAAATCATTCCTTTCTTTACAGAGGATGAACAACTCCGAAGTGGACGGATCTCATTGGCCCTCTACTATCATCCTCTTCCCGCACCTCTCGTCTCTATAGGTTGTTTCTTTACCTCTTCCTAATCGAATTTTAATCGACTGGGTTGGCGAAAATCAAGTTTTCGAATTTTCGTCATCCCAACTGGCGATTCCTATCGTAATTTTAAATTTTGTCAAACTTCTATCGCTGTATTTAATTAATATAAATTTATTATCGGTACAGTAAATTTTCTGTTCATAATTGGGTGGTAATTGAAAATTAATAAAAATTAGAAATAAATAAATAAATGTGGTTGGAGTAACCTCGTTCTATTCAGAAGTGGAAAACCATATCATTTCTCTACTATTATTTAATACAACAGACAAGCATACCAACTACAAAAGTTACACTTTTCAAATCACTTCAATCAACATCCAAACGCCAAACATTAGGATTTCACACTTCTAGCATTTAACTTCTTCGTAACATCAAACAAAGACCAACTACAAAAGTTACACTTTTCAAATCACTTCAATCAACATCCAAACGCCAAACATTAGGATTTCACACTTCTAGCATTTAACTTCTTCGTAACATCAAACAAAGACCAACTAACAAAGAAATTGAAAAAAAAAAAAAAATATATGCGTATCGGGATTTCTCACATCGGCTCACTTTCTTTTTCGAACCAAACAGACCTCAAGATCGGAACCAAAACATTGAAAAAAATTCGTTCTAGGGAGGATGAAAATAAGATACGGCTGCAAAAACCGACTGCTCGATTGTAAGCAGAAATAGCAGAACTGCTGCCACCACGGCAACACCAGCCCATGGACTGCTAAAGTAGTCGCGGATCAGTGCCGCCCTCCATCGAGGCCATTTGGATGCATGATACTCGGTCACCCGAACATACACGTCGGCAAGATAGTTCCTATCAGAGGCATAGTGTATCTGAACGCACAGCTTATTGAAGAGGTCAGCAACCGCCTCGTCGGTGCTCAACCTGTTGACGAGGATCCCCTTCAGGCCGAGCAACCTCACGTCCTCAACGTCGTCGATGATGCAGTCCATGAACGCAGCATAAATCGTGACGTAAGTCCTAGTGTTGGGATAGCATTGCTCGAATGCGATGAGGTTTCGGAAGAGGGGGTCGGTATAATCGTAGACTCGCAGTGGCGGAATTACCATTATTCCGTTCTTGAAGGACACGTCTAGGAAGCTTCCGGCGGCCTCGTTGGTCTTAAACTTTATCCCGCTCCTCATTAGCTCGGTCGCGCTAGGGATCCACTCCGGAGGAGTTTTTGCATACGGTACTTGTGAAGCTGATGGTTGATCAGGTTGCGAAGGAACGAGAGACGAATGGAAGAGATGGAGAAGGTGGTGTACTTGACTTGCCGGCATTGATGTGAAGCCCCTGGACATGTTGGGATGGATGTCGCGGAAGAGCTTGAGTGCAAGCTTCGGAAGGTCGAGGCCTTTGTCCACCGGAGTAGCCAAGATGTCGAACAGAGTCTGGACTACGAAGAAAGGGATTTGGTTCTCAAGCTTCAGTAGATCATAAGCTACTAGGTTCCAAATCCATAGCATTCTTAGAACAGGACTCTCAATCACTTCCTCCTCCTCCCCGATCTCCAACTCTACAATGTCCGCCCCCTCTTCGCCACCCATCCTCTCGTTCCCCTTATCAACCTCTCTCTTTCCTTCCTCGATCTCCACCACAACCTCCTCCTTCGCCTCCTCGACTCCATCCTTTTTTGCTTGTTTCAACAAGAGATGGATAATGAAGCACCCATCAAGCAGCATTGTCAGCGCGAGGTCTTGCTCATCGCCTTCCACTTCATCTGAGTAGCAACTTCTCACCTTAGTATCCAACGCCCTGAGCTTCGATAGGCATCGGTCCAAGAGCGAGCTCGCTCGCTCCCGGCCCCTGTGTCGAGAGAGGAGGTAACGAACACATTGCCACTTGTGGTCTTGTATGGTAGCAGTACTCCCCGATACGGTACCGTGGTAATAAAGGTTGTAA
Source organism: Iris macrosiphon (assembly GCA_036927795.1). NCBI lineage: Eukaryota > Viridiplantae > Streptophyta > Magnoliopsida > Asparagales > Iridaceae > Iris > Iris macrosiphon. Next base: position 218,803,760 of record JAYESA010000006.1, read on the forward strand.
GCGCCGATCGTCGCTACCAGCGGCTCGTAGGCCTCGTGTTCACCGCGACGGATGTGCTCCGGGACCCTGAAGATAGTCCACTGCCTCCTTGGATACGGCTTTGGGGCCGCTGCTGAGTTCAGTTGCGTCCTCACGAACCCAATCCACGATGGCTCGATGTCTATGTCAGCATTTCTTTCTGGAGAAGCTGACACAGCTGCTGGTAACGTTCCTTCATCATCTTTCTTCTCTGGATTAATTTCCGGGGTGGTGCTCACTACATAAGCATAAGGAACAGGTCTGCGAGAACGGACGAGCTCGAGTTCCTCCATCGCGAAGAACTCACAAGGAAAATTATGTTAAAGAACATTGAGCAAGAAGAAGAGGAGGAGATTAGAGTATGTCTAAGATTGGAATAGCTGATGGTACTGAAGATGATCGATGGCGTGATTCACATTGCTTGGTCCTCTTGACGACGAAGGATGGCGTGATTCACATTGGTTGGTCCTCTTGACGAAGAAGGAAGGTTAAAAAAAAGAAAAAAGAGACGTTGAGTATAAAGTGATAGTATGTTTCCAACAAAAAGATTTAAAGAGGTGATTGCCATTGGTTATTATTTGATAAGCTAGGTGAGAAAATTGTGACCACATTAAAAAAAGGAAAAAAGAAAAAGGAAAAAAGAAAAAAGGAAAAGAAAAGAATGAAAAAAAAATTTAACAATAATATATACTAATAATATAAAATAATATAATAATCTACTACTATTATTTGCTCTTTTCTAATAATATAAATAACGTAAAAGCACGTGCGTATATACTAGTAATAATAAATTCAACATAGTAGTAATAATAACATAATTTTTTTAAGAAGATAATGAAATATAGAAAATAATAAATAAGGTAATAAGATAGTAAAATTCGAAAAAAATAATATGTCACCAAAAAGATTGACGACATGAATGCACAGGGACACACTACATGTCACAAAAACAAAATTGCATTCATATAACCATTGTTATTGTTGTTGATGACATGAGTGTTCGTCAATGTTTCTGAGCACATTATATTTTTCGGAAAATTTCCTTCAAAGCAAAATATTTTGCTATATTTACAGAAAAAGTATTATATTTTAAAAATTTACATTCAAAGCATCAAAACGTCCATTGTAAGGACATTTTATGCTTTTCCGTTAACGAAGCAGATTTGAAAAAAAAAATTATATATAAGTAAAACGTCCTTCCTAGGGGCGTTTTACATTTTTTTAATTTATTTTCTCTCTCCTCTCTCCTCTCTCCTCTCTCTCTCTCTCTCTCTCTCCTCTCTTCTCAGAAGAACCAGGCCAGCGATAGCAGGTCGGACCGTCCGCCGAGCCCTTTCTCCCTCCGCAGCGACCGGCGGTCCCCGACAGTCCTCTCCGCGAAGCCGTGCACCACGCGCAGCGCCTCGCGGAGCTGCCGCTCCGTGCCGACGTCGAGCAGCTTCATGAGCTTCCACACGAAGGGCGGCACGACGAACCGGAACAGCGTCAGCTCCGTCGCCCGCTCGAACGCCCCCGCGAACTCGACCTCGGGTAGGTCCGCGTCCAGGTCGCGCACCAGCGCGGCCGAGTGCTCCGGGAAGCGGGCGGAGTGCATCTCCGCGGTGGCGGCGCGTCGTTGCTCCTTCCACAGCTCTCCCTCGGCGTTGAATATGCCGTCGCCGAGGCAGTCGGAGAAGCGCTCCCGGTAGTACCGGCCCTTGGGGAAGTTGGGAGAGGAGAGAGGAGAGAGGTTTAAAAAATGAAAAAAATTTAAAAATTTAAAAAATTAATAAAAAATTAAAAAAAATTAAGAAAAATATAAAACGCCCTTGTGAAGGGAGTTTTACCTTATTTTAATATTTTTTTCCCGGATAAAAAATTAAAAAAATATAAAAAATTATAAAAAATGTAAAACGTCCTTGTGAATGGCGTTTTACTTTATTTTAATATTTTTTTCCCGGATAAAAAATTTAAAAAATTATAAAAAATTTAAAAAAAATTATAAAAAATGTAAAACGCCCTTGTGAAGGGCGTTTTACCTTATTTTAATTTTTTTTTTCCCGGATAAAAAAATAAAAAAATAATAAAATTAAAAAAATGTAAAACGCCCTTGTGAAGGACGTTTTACCTTATTTTAATATTTTTTTTTTCAAATATGTTCCATTAACTCCGTTAACGAAAAAGCATAAAACGTCCTTACAAAGGGCGTTTTGATGCTTTGAATGTAAATTTTTAAAATATAATACTTTTTCTGTAAATATAGCAAAATATTTTGCTTTGAAGAAAATTTTCCGTATATTTTTCAAAAATTTACCAACTTATTATCTTATTTAATTATTTACTATACTTTTTTATTTTTTTTAGAAATTTTTCGTAATAATAATTCCAACAGCACAGCACTATTAAGATTAAGCAAGACAAGGAGGAGATTAGAGTATGTCTAAGACGTAGCATGGTGAAGATGATGTGACATCTACTTGACAACCAAGGAAGGTTAAAAAAAAGAAGAGAGATGTTGAGTAAGGAAGTGATAATATGTTTCCAAGAAACAGGTTTAAAGAGGTGATGGTGTGGGGGAGCGTCCCGTTTAATTGATTTCAACCGAATCAAAATAGTCAAAATCGAATAAACTAAAATTCTAAAATTAAAAATCGAAATCGAATTCGAACCGAATAAGCAATTTGGTTTATTCGATTTATTCGGTTTATTCGGTTAAAATATTTCTATTATTAATGGGTCGGATCCAATGTTAAAATCGTAGTTAAATTACATAAATATTGTAAATTTTATACACATATTTATTGTATTTCAAAGTTGCGTCTAAAGTTAGACTAGTTGTTAAATTATCAAAGTTGAATTTCAAAACATATACATAAAATTGTTGTTTTCAAAATAAATGTATTCTTAATCACAAAATATACATAAAATTAAAAATATTTACATATTTGCACAAATCTTATTCGATTTTTGGTTTTGGACCGAAACCGATCGAAATCCAAAACCGACATCGAAATCGAATAAAAAAATTTAGTATTTTTAAAATCGAAACTGAACCAAATGTTCGATTTTTGGTCCAAAATCGAATAATGCTCACCCTTATGATTTGACAAGAATAACACTATTGAGAAAAATGTGACCACATTAATTCCAACAGCACTATATATATCCATCAGAGAAAAGAAAAAAAAAATAAAGAAAGAAAAGAAAAGAAAAGAAAAAGAGAAAAGGAGAGAAAAGAGAAGAAAGAATAATTTCTTGTTGTAGTGCTTAGAATCCATCATATATATTTATGTTTTTTTTACATGATTGTAATTAATCAGACTGTAGCTGATCATGGTCATGTACTTTTGATACTATGCTAGTTTTCTTATTTTGCACAGTTGGTTTCCAGAATATCATGGCAGGGCGTTTGGGATGACTTACTTCATTATCATATATATTTATGTTTACTGTTCTTGCTTTACTGATTAAGACAATAGATGTGTTGTGTGACCCTAAATGACTTGTTTGTAGTATGCATCCCTTGTCTAGTTACAGTCGTAACTGCCGTACGACGTTCTATACATTTTTAGGGGGAGCTGGTCATGTCCGTCTCCGTATTCTGGTACTGGAACGTGACAAGATTTTAGTGGTGGTCTATGCAGGTCTGTGTTTTCAGACTTGTGGGGTGTTATGATCATAGGAGTCTCAATCAAACAAATGCTTTGAAATCCTAAATTTGTTTTCTCGAAACCTTGCTTGACTATCGAATCAATTGTTTTCTTGATCCTTCTCGTCATGTTCTTGATATTTCTTGTCCTTTTTTTTAGGACTTCTTCAGTTGACTAATGAAATAAGAAGATAGAGAGTCTTTACAGACTTCTCACCGATCCAAACAAGATCAACATAACTTCTTTAACAATGAAAATAGATTACAAACTCCCGATGAACAAGCAATGACGAAAAGAATTATCCGAAAGGATCTCTCCATCACAATAACCATCGATCTCTCTTTCTCGTCAATGAACTGCTAGATCCCATCCAAACTTGTAACAAAATAGCTTACGACATTATGATCGGTGAACCTAAACATGGAAAACATTTTGTTCTAGGGAGGGTAGAAATAAGAGATGGCTGCAAAAACCGACTGCTCGATCGTAAGCAGAAACAACAGAACTGCAGCTACCACGGCCACACCTGCCCATGGACTGCTGAAGTAGTCTCGGATCAGCTCCGCCCTCCATCGAGGCCATTTGGATTCATGATACGCGGTCACCCGAACAAACAAGTCGGCAAGATAGTTCCTATCCGAGGCATAGTGTATCTGAACGCACAGCTTATTGAAGAGATCAGCAACCGCCTCGTCGGTGCTCAACCTGTTGACAAGGATCCCCTTCGAGCCGAGCAACCTCACGTCCTCTGCGTCGTCGATGATGAGGTCCATGAACGCAGCATAAATCGTGACGTAAGTCCTGGTGTTGGGTAGCACTGCTCGAATGCGATAAGGTTTCGGAAGAGGGGGTCGGTATAATCGTAGACTCGCAGCGGCGGAATTACCATTATACCGTCCTCGAAGGACACGTCTAGGAAGCTTCTGGCGGCCTCGTTGGTCTTAAACTTTATCCCGCTCCTCATCAGCTCGGTCGCGCTAGGGATCCACTCCGGAGGAGTCTTTGCATACGGTACTTGTGAAGCTGATGGTTGATCAGGTTGCGAAGGAACGAGAGACGAATGGAAGAGATGGAGAAGGTGGTGGACTTGAGTTGCCGGCATTGATGTGAAGCCCCTGGACATGTTGGGATGGATGTCGCGGAAGAGCTGGAGCGCAAGCTTCGGAAGGTCGAGGCCTTTGTCCACCGGAGTAGCCAAGATGTCGAACAAGCTCTGGACTAGGAAGAAAGGGATTTGATTCTCAAGCTTCAGTAGATCATAAGCTACTAGGTTCCAAATCCATAGCATTCCTAGAACAGGACTCTCAATCACTTCCTCCTCCTCCTCCCCGATCTCCAACTCTACAGTATTGTCCTCCCCCTCTTCTTCGCCATCCATCCTCTCGTTCGCCATATCCAACACAACCTCCTCCTCGACTCCATCCCTCCTCCTTGCTTGTTTCAACAAGAGATGGAGAATGAAGCACCCATCAAGCAGCATCGTCATCGCGAGGTATTGCTCGTCGTGATGGACGTTATCCGAGTAGCAACTTCTCACCTTAGTATCCAACGCCCTCAACTCCGATAGGCATCGGTCCAAGAGCTCGCTCGCCCGCTCCCGGCTCCCGTGGCGAGAGAGGAGGTAACGAACGCATTGCCACTTGTGGTCTTGTATAGTACTGCTCCTCCATGTAGCGTGGTGATGGTGGTAAGCTCCGATAGGCACCACCAGCGGCTCATAGGCCTTGCTGTCACCGCGACGGATGTGCTCCGGGACCCTGAAGATAGTCCACTGCCTTCTTGGATACGGCTTTGGGGCCTTCAGTTGCTTCCTCACGGACCCAATCCACGATGGCTCGACGTCTATGTCAGAATTGCTTTCTGGAGAAGCTGACACAGCTGCTGGTAACATTCCTTCATCATCTTCCTTCTCTGGATTAATTTTCGGTGTGGTGCTTACTACAGTAGCACAAGGGTTTACTACAGCATCAAAATCGTAACGACGGACGATTTTCTTACGGTCTCGTTCCTCCATCCCGAAGCAAAAGTTGAAGCTCTAATGGATATATATGGTTTAGCTCACAAAGGGCTCCTATTAAGGAAAGGAAAATGATGTTGAAGAACAGTGAGAAAGACAAGGAGGAGATAAGGAGTTGGCATTTGGAACAGAGATGTTATATAACGCTAATGGGTTGGCATTTGGAATCTTAGATCCACTCTTCGAATGGGTAGAGGTCCCACATTTGGAATCTTAGATCCTCTCTATGAATGGGAGGAGGTCCCACCAGAAGCTCGCCTCCTCCCCCTTTCCGGAACCCCAAGCCGCTGCCATCTTCGTCTCTCCCTCATCAACGTCATCGCGACGTACCTCCGCCGCGGGATCTGCCACCGCGACGTCAAGTCCGACAACGTCCTCTTCGACGGACAGGACTGGATCTAGCAGGTCGACTTCGGGTCCATGGATCGCCCACCGTCGACGGGGAGTCATCGTCGTCGAGGACTGTCAAAAATTTTTACAGTACTTCCTATTAATTTTTTACACTGCTATTTGGGGGTGAGAACTATCAAAAATTTGACAGTTCTAAAAAAAATCTGGACATCCACTAGTAAAAAATAATTCGATGACAAACTCGTAAATAAAATATAAAAAAATTTAATTGTCCTGAACAACTTTTGATGTAGCAGTTTTATCCTGTGATTTCTTTTGGTAAAGTGTGAAATCATTTCTTTCTTCACAGAGGATGAACAACTCCAAAGTGGACGGATCTCGGTGGCCCTCTACTATCATGCTCTTCCTGCACCTCTCGTCTCTATAAGTTGTTTCTTTACCTCTTCCCAATCGAGTTTTTAACCGCTTCTTTCATGAATCGATTAAGATTTCGAAATTTTATAGTACTTCTTTGAAGATCTACTACAGATCTACTCAGATATAATACAGATCTAAAATATGGAACTAATTTTTGATGGATTTGGTTTGCAATTTGTGAGGAAATGGTAGAGAAAAAATGATTGTACTTGCATGTCTGTGAATTTTTTGGGTGTTCCAGACCACTTCTACCAGATTTTGAATATCGAAATAATTTTTTAAGTAATTGTGTGAGAAAATGGAAAGAAATTGGTCGAAAATGCATGTATGTGACTTTTTTATGTGCTTCCTACTCATCAGATATACTACAAATCTATAATAGAGTACTATTTCTTGAAGGATTTGGATTGAAATTTGTATGAAAATGGAAAGAAATAGCAGGTCGTGAGTTTATCTTGAAGAACCCTTTTTTTTTCTCATTTCAAATGGTTCCTCGACTTTTTCATGGATGTACATAAAATATTGTAGAAGAACATGCATTTCTGTGGTATTCGTATCAGACCCTCTCTCTTTGTAATCCTATTATAAATTGGCATAATGTTAAAGAGATTTGCACTGTCAGAACTAGCGGGAACTAGAAAAAAAAAAAAAAAAAGAGAGATTGCGGTTTGCTCACTTTATAATCATACTTTAAACACATTCGGGTCTTAAATTGAAGTGTTAATATTGTTCCTTTGAAGAACGTAATTTTTTTTTTCTCATCTTTTTAAGTTCTTATTAATGCAATATATTGACCGATTATAAATTATTATGTTGCAAGTATACAATTGGCAAGCATAATATATGTGTATTTACATTTGGGTTATTTAGTAATAGATCTTATCTAATATTTGATATTAGAATTTGAGTTTTCATAATGTCCAAATATAGGATTTGAATCTCGTAATATAGGATTTAGATCTTCAAATTGGTAACAGATTTGGACGTAAACAGTAAATATGAGACCTAAATCCTATACTTTGACATTATGCAAATCATAATATCAAATATTATATTAGACCATATTACTAAATAATTCTTTATATTTATTAATTTTTATTAATTAATTTTAAATTTTATTGTATTCATAATAGAAAATTTACTGTACCGATAATAAATTTATATTAATTAAATATAGTGATAGAAGTTTAATAAATTTTGAAATTACGATAGGAATCGCTAGTTGGGTTGGCGAAAATTCGGAGAACTTGATTTTCACCAACCCAGCTGGCGAAAATCCGACCAAAAATCCGACGTGGCAAAAAAAAAAAAAAAACCAAAAAACTATATTTTCGTCAACTCAGTTGGCGAAAATTGGGTCCTTGGTTTTTTTGTGATTTTTTATTTGGGGTTTTTTTTAGAGGTTTGTTTGGTTTGGTTTTTTTTGTTTTATTTATTCTTTGTGGTTTTTTTGTTTCTTGTTTTTTTGTTTTTGTAGGTTTATTTTATATGTATGTTAATAGTAAGCCTGTATGTTAATAGTAACTGATATAACAATTTCTTCGACCTCTCTTGGCTAATTCTCGATAGTTCGGACCATCAATCTCTCTTAGATTGAGTCGGTCCCTCTTTTCTCGTGTATTCTCCGGAGCCGCATCATCACCACCTCCTTGACTGTCCTCCACTTGAGATGGCATCGGTGCTGATGGAGTTGTCAAGATATGCGAATAGGTGGTAACGCCGGGAGCTTCCAAAATTTTGCCAACTCAATTGATGAAAATCTGTCTACTTTCGCCCAAAAGTCGAATAATCAAGTTCTCCAAAATTTTGATATGTATCAGAATTTTAAAATTTTCTAAATTTCAATCGTTGTATTCATAATTGGGTGGTAATTGAAAACTAATAAAAATTAGAAATAAATAAATAAATGTGGTTGGAGTAACCTCATTTTATTCAGAAATGAAAAACCATATCATTTCTCTACTATTATTTAATACAACAGACAAACATACCAACAACAAAAATTACACTTTTCAAATTACTTCAATCAACATCCAAACGCCAAACATTAGTATTTCACACTTATAGCATTTAACTCCCTCGTAACATCAAACAAAGAAATTGAAAAAATATGCGTATCGGGATTTCTCACATGGCTCACTTCCTTTTTCGAACCAAACAGACCTCAAGATCGGAACCAAAACATTGAAAAAAAAATCGTTCTAGGGAGGATGAAAATAAGATACGGCTGCAAAAACCGACTGCTCGATTGTAAGCAGAAACAGCAGAACTGCTGCCACCACCGCAACACCAGCCCATGGACTGCTAAAGTAGTCGCGGATCAGTGCCGCCCTCCATCGAGGCCATTTGGATGCATGATACTCGGTCACCCGAACATACACGTCGGCAAGATAGTTCCTATCAGAGGCATAGTGTATCTGAACGCACAGCTTATTGAAGAGGTCAGCAACCGCCTCGTCGGTGCTCAACCTGTTGACGAGGATCCCCTTCAGGCCGAGCAACCTCACGTCCTCAACGTCGTCGATGATGCAGTCCATGAACGCAGCATAAATCGTGACGTAAGTCCTAGTGTTGGGATAGCATTGCTCGAATGCGATGAGGTTTCGGAAGAGGGGGTCGGTATAATCGTAGACTCGCAGTGGCGGAATTACCATTATTCCGTTCTTGAAGGACACGTCTAGGAAGCTTCCGGCGGCCTCGTTGGTCTTAAACTTTATCCCGCTCCTCATTAGCTCGGTCGCGCTAGGGATCCACTCCGGAGGAGTTTTTGCATACGGTACTTGTGAAGCTGATGGTTGATCAGGTTGCGAAGGAACGAGAGACGAATGGAAGAGATGGAGAAGGTGGTGTACTTGACTTGCCGGCATTGATGTGAAGCCCCTGGACATGTTGGGATGGATGTCGCGGAAGAGCTTGAGTGCAAGCTTCGGAAGGTCGAGGCCTTTGTCCACCGGAGTAGCCAAGATGTCGAACAGAGTCTGGACTACGAAGAAAGGGATTTGGTTCTCAAGCTTCAGTAGATCATAAGCTACTAGGTTCCAAATCCATAGCATTCTTAGAACAGGACTCTCAATCACTTCCTCCTCCTCCCCGATCTCCAACTCTACAATGTCCGCCCCCTCTTCGCCACCCATCCTCTCGTTCCCCTTATCAACCTCTCTCTTTCCTTCCTCGATCTCCACCACAACCTCCTCCTTCGCCTCCTCGACTCCATCCTTTTTTGCTTGTTTCAACAAGAGATGGATAATGAAGCACCCATCAAGCAGCATTGTCAGCGCGAGGTCTTGCTCATCGCCTTCCACTCCATCCGAGTAGCAACTTCTCACCTTAGTATCCAACGCCCTGAGCTTCGATAGGCATCGGTCCAAGAGCGAGCTCGCTCGCTCCCGGCCCCTGTGGCGAGAGAGGAGATAACGAACACATTGCCACTTGTGGTCTTGTATGGTAGCAGTACTCCCCGATACGGTACCGTGGTAATAAAGGTTGTAAGCGCCGATCGTCGCTACCAGCGGCTCGTAGGCCTCGCGTTCACCGCGACGGATGTGCTCCGGGACCCTGAAGATAGTCCACTGCCTCCTTGGATACGGCTTTGGGGCCGCTGCTGAGTTCAGTTGCGTCCTCACGAACCCAATCCACGATGGCTCGATGCCTATGTCGGCATTTCTTTCTGGAGAAGCTGACACAGCTGCTGGCAACGTTCCTTCATCATCTTTCTTCTCTGGATTAATTTCCAGGGTGGTTCTCACTACACAAGCATCAGTAATAGCTCTGCGAGAACGGACGAGCTCGAGTTCCTCCATCGCGAAGAACTCACAGCCAAGGAAGGAAAATTATGTTAAAGAGCATTGAGCAAGAAGAAGAGGAGGAGATTAGAGTATGTCTAAGATTGGAATAGCCGATGGTACTGAAGACGGATTTTTTCATTTAAAGTAATTAAAAATTATATATTTATAAAAAACGTAAAAACTTTTGGGAATTTGCGGATGGGGGACCACTCGCCAACTCAGTTGGTGAGATGCTGAGTTGGCGAGTATCTCGCCAACTGAGTTGGCGGGGCGCCCTCCTCGAGGGGCCGCTCGCCAACTCAGTTGGCGAGCCATGCACAGTTGGCTTTTTAGTCGTTGGCCAACGGCTATATTCCAACGTTCTCCTCCAATTCCTATAAACCCCCCCACACACTCCTCACACCACATTCTCCTCCTACCCCAAACACTTCTCACACCACATTCTCCTCCTCTTGATATTTACTGGCGATGGCTACCCGCAATGACGGTCGTATTCCTGGCGGACCGACTACCGCGCTTATTATTAAGCAACGTGAAGAGCACATTTCTGCTCAGATTTTTACTGGCGAGGTAATTTTTGAAATTACAAGTTGCCAACTTTATTAATGTATATGTTTTTTATAATGCCTATGTTTACTTTATTAATGCATATAATTTTTATAGTTATACGACCATGATAATGCTTTACGAAGCCGGATCCACGTACATTGGCGGTCTGAAAGAAATTATCGTACGTGGGAGCTTAATCCAGCTCAAAAGGCTTTGGTGGAATCCTTTGGATTCCACTATATAGATCGTGTTAGATATTTAATTCACGATCTTCATTTAGTTGTAAGCCTTGCGGAGCGTTGGTGGCCAGAACGTAACACTTTTTAACTCCCATTCGGCGAGATGACGATCACCCTTTATGATGTGGCGAATATACTAGGGTTACCTATTAAAGGTAACGCTATATATTTTGATCCGCACTTAAAGGGATCTGATCTGATCCGGAGTTATCTTGGTGTTAGCCCTCCTCCAGGTCTAAAAGACGGCAATTATGTGAAATTTTCATGGCTCCGTGACAACTTTATAGACCTACATCAAACTATTGATGGGGTGGTTGATGTAGATGAAAATCGGGTATGTATTTTTTTTAGTAAATTTGTTTATTACTTAATTTAGTGGTACAATGCTATATAACAGTTAATAAATCCAGGTCATTCGTTGCACTAGAGCGTATCTGCTCTGTTTATGTGGTGCAATTCTATTTCCCGATGCATCGGGAAATATGGTAAATGTGCAGCTTTTACCATTCTTGGATGATCTGACAAAACCTACTGAGCATGCGTGGAGAGCTGCAACTCTTGCATTTTTGTACGCCCAGCTGACAGAATTTGTCAGATCGAATCGCAAGAGTATTTGTGGATGTATTTCACTGATACAGGTATGAATGAAAGACCTTAAAAAGTTAGAGTAATTTTATACGCAAATTATGTTTGTACTAATGTCATTTTTTTGTTTTATAGTCCTGGTCCTACGAGCACTTTTATATTGGTAGGCCTGTTACCAGCATTCTCAGTGATGTTGGAGTATTTTCAGTTGCTATGCGCTGGCCTACAGACGTAGTGGATTATCAACACTACCAATACAGGACTGTATCACTATATCGTAGCCAATTTGATACACTGCGGTATAATCAGGTAATTTTTAAATATGCAATAAATATCTTTAAATTATTTAAGTTTTGATTGTAGATAAACATCACATCTAATTGATACAATATCTTTAAATAGGTAACCTGGTTACCGTACTCATGTGAACCTGATGCTCCAGAAATCAAGATGACATCCTATGCATTTAGTTTACACAGATGTCATATTATATATGATCGGTTCACCATGTACCATCCGGCAGACCGTATTCTTCGGCAATTCGGAATGGCCCCAATAATTTCCGATGATCCACCGACAGTCGGTTATCAGACATCAAATGCATTCCAACGAATCATTGGTCTCGTTGCTGACTGGAATAATCGGTTCGAGAATTATAGTGTGAGGGACATGTCTCCCAGACTAAATTCTGCTGAGGAATGTAAGTTATAAGTTACTCATTATTCGTATTGATTTAGTGTAAATAGTTTGCTAAAATTTTGTTTATATTTTGCAGACATAGGTAGCCTCGACTACAGGCAATGGTGGGGATGCCCTCTTATGAGCAACCGAGTATACCACTACGAGGAGCCCAGGTTCAAAACTAGATCTGTTGACGATTCTACTCTGCGTGCTTTTGCCGATGGAATACATGATTTGGTATGACTTCATTATACTTCCAAAAATACATATACATAGATATGATAAATATATTAATTTACGTGTTCTTCAAATTTCAGAGTGGTGTATACCAACAATTTTTGCAACAACCTGAGATAAACCTTCACGCACAAGGTCGACTTCTTATGGAGGAACTTGTGACTCGTGTTGAGCAGCTGGGTATTGGACGGGAACCGGAAATGCCTCCAGTACAATCCCGTCTTCCACCGGACTATCCGACCGGCTTAGTACGACAGAGACACTCTCGTCGTCGTCGGCGGCGGCGGGATACTGCTGACTCGGGTCCGAGTGACCAGTATGCTGAAGCGGGGCCTAGTGACCAGTATGCTGGAGCGGGCCCGAGTAACCAGTATGCTGGAGCGGGCCCTAGTTACCAGTATGCAGGAGCGGATCGGAGTTACCAAACTGCTGGAGATGAAAGCTACCAGATATTCACACAATTTTTTTCGACTCCATCAGCACCGCTGCCTACCCAAACTCAACAAGACGAGGATTAGTAGAAAATTTGTAACATTGTATGATTACAATTTTTGTATGATTTGTAATAGTTTTTTATTACAATATTTGGGTATTGAACAATTCTATTTTAATCTCTCGGTTGACTAGTACATCTTCTTCGGTTGTGTCCCATAGCACCACAATTACTGCAACGTAGATCTCTTGTCGATGAATCCCGGGGTTTGATGCGGTTCTTCTTTGATCTTCCGACTTTGCGTCTTACATCTGGCACCCCAATTTGTCCTCTTACCAAAGGACCTTGGATTTCGTAGGGAACTGGAATTGGCTCCATTTTATGCGCGTATACAGCTTTCAAGTTTTCCGTCGAAAATACTGCAGGATAAAAAGTATCAATACTAATATTGCAATATCTACAAACAAAACATGCATGTATACATGGTATATAAGTATGGTACCATCTAAAACATGTACAAGTTCTGTCAGTTATATGAACAATATAGGTTCTACCTGTTGCCCGGTCTATTATTTCAAACTTATAACTATCAATAGCTAATATTTCTAGGTGGTTCTTCTCTTTGATAATAGAAGCCATATTTTTTAACATCTTCGGACAATAATCTGTGTCTATATTTTCAGCAAACTTTCTACGATTGTCATGAAGTGTAATAATCTTGGCTCTAATACCATCGAGAAGTGTTGTTATTGGCTTATCTCGTAATTTCTTAATCCAGCTGTTGAAACATTCAGCAAGATTAGAAGTGTTAATATCTAATCTAGGACAAGTAGCATACGCTGTTATCCAATGTTCAAATCAACGACTTTCATCGTTTACACCAATAAGCCAATCGTACAACACTATGTTCTCGGCTTTAATTATATCAAACACATTCTCTGCATCCGTTTTATTATATGATCTAGCAAGCGAGTCTAACAAGCGTTGAAATACTTGTTCTTTTGTAACTTTTTTCATGTTTTGTTTAAAATGTTGAATACAAAAAAAATGAGGAGATGCAGAAAAAATAGCACGAACAGCATTTATTAATCCCTTTTGCTTATCAGATATAAATGAAATTGAACTCCAATCATTAAAACAACTTTCAAAAGATATTTTAAGAGAATTTAAAAACCAAGACCAAGAATCACTATTCTCACCTTCGGCAACAGCATAAGCTATAGGATATAATTGATAGTTAAGATCGTGAGCACAAGCAATAAATAAGATACCTTGATATTTAGACGAAAGAAATGTAGCATCAGTACTAATAATTGGTAAACATCCACTTAAAAATCCATCAATACATGACTTAAAACAAATAAAAATTCGTTGGAAGCTATTGTTTTCGGTAGTTTTAATAAAACATGTACTACCTGGATTTGTTTCCATAATTCTATAACAATACTCCTCAAGACTAGCGTATGCCTCATCATAACTACCATTAATTTCAGCTAATGCTGTCTCTCGGGCTCTCCATGCTTTGGAATAACTAACTTGTATACGGTGCTCCCTATATATATCTTTAACAATTTGTGATGGACTGTATGACTGGTTATCTCTAATAATGTCAATTATCATGGTCTTAATCCATGAAGCGGTAGCTAGTCGATGACGTCCTGTACTAAGTCTTCCTAAACAAGAATGACGATTTTCTAATGTACTAACTTTAACTATATCGCCATTTCCAATAGATTTGACATATACTCTCCAATTACAATTCGGTTGATCACAACTATATATAATTCCACGAGCATTATTCATAAGACTAGCTGAACAACTAAAATTATATTTAATTGCTAAATTACTTATAAAGCTTCTAAAGTGAGAACGACTAGGAAATGATTGTCCCTTAAATAATTCATCAGTGATAGCTTTTACAACATCATCATCTACCGTATAATCTACATTTTCAACTAAATCATCACTATTTTCATCGTCGTTGTCACTATCATCATCATGGTTAGATTCATCTGATGAATGACCTTCTTGGATAAATGAAACTATTTGTTGAGAAGAACTAGCACCCGAACTAACATGCTGATATTCAGAAAAATATTCATTATTTCTACTATCTAAGGTTGCTGCTACTTTAATAACATATATTTTTATATATCGTGATTGTGAATTAATCTCAAGAATATAATTCCATGCATCTTCACTATCTATCAAAAAACAATTAGAACAGAAAATAGACTTCAGAATAAAATCATAATGAATAGAACAACGTTCAATAATATGATTACGTATATTTTCAAAACTAATATTCGGGTAAGTTGAAAAAATTATACTTTCTCCTCCTTCGTAATTTAACCCATTTACTTTACCGCCGTGCGAGCATACAATTTTTACGCTACGATCCATGACGGTTGAGAACTTTTGCTACAGAAAACAGGAGGAGTAAGCTGTAAAAATAGGAGGAGGAAGCTGTGAAAATATGAGGAGGAGGAGAGTGTGTTGTGTAAGGAGTGTTTGGGGGGGGTGGGGGTGTTTATAGGGGTTCGAGAGAGCCGTTGGAGGGAGCCGTTGCTCAACGGTTAGCCAACAGTGCATGGCCCGCCAACTGAGTTGGCGAGCAGCCTCTCGAGGAGAGCGCCCCGCCAACTCAGTTGGCGAGATGCTCGCCAACTCAGCACCTCGCCAACTGAGTTGGCGAGTGGTCCCCCCCTCTGCAATTTTCCCAAACTTATCCCGTTTTTTATAAATATATATTATTTTATTACTTTAAATGAAAAAATCCGTACTGAAGATGATCGATGGCGTGATTCACATTGCTTGGTCCTCTTGACGACGAAGGATGGCGTGATACGCATTGGTTGGTCCTCTTGACGACGAAGGAAGGTTAAAAAAAGAAAAAGAGACGTTGAGTATAAAGTGATAATATGTTTCCAACAAAAGGATTTAAAGAGGTGATTGCCATTGGTTATGATTGGATAAGCTAGGTGAGAAAATTGTGACCACATTAAAAAAAGTTAAAAGGAAAAAAGAAAAAAGGAAAAAAAAAGAATGAAAAAAAAATTAACAATAATATATACTATTAATAATAATATAAAATAATACAATAATCTACTACTATTATTTGCTTTTTTCTAGTAGTACAAAATACGTTAAAGCACGTGCGTATATACTAGTAATAATAAATCCAACATAGTAGTAATAATAACATAATTTTTTTAAGAAGATAACGAAATATAGAAAAATAATAAATAAGGTAATAAGTTAGTAAAATTCGAAGAAAATAATATGTCATCAAAAGCATTGACGACATGAATGCACAGGGACACGAGTGCATGTCACAAAAACAAAAATGCATTCATGTCACCATTGTTATTGTTGTTGACGACACGAGCGTTCGCCAATGTTTCTGAGGACATTCTCTTTTTCAAAAATTTACCAACTTATTATCTTATTTAATATTTTACTATACTTTCTTATCTTTTTAGAAATTTTCCGTAATAATAATTCCAACAGCACAGCACTATTAAGATTGAGCAAGACAAGGAGGAGATTAGAGTATGTCTAAGACTGGAATAGCATGGTGAAGATGATGTAGTGACATCCGCTTGACAACCAAGAAAGGTTAAAAAAAAAAAAAAAAAAAAAAAGAAGAGGGACGTTGAGTAAGGAAGTGATAATATGTTTCCAACAAACAGATTTAAGGGGGGAGCGTTTCGTTTAATCGATTTCAACCGAGTCAAAATCGAATAAACCGAAATTCTAAATTTAAAAATCGAAACCGAACCGAATAAACAATTTGATTTATTCGATTTATTCGGTTGAAATATTTCTATTATTAATGGGTCAGATCCAATGTTAAAATTTAGTTAAATTACATTAAAAATTATAAATTTTATATACATATTTATTGTATTTCAAAATTACGTCCAAAATTAGACTAATTGTTAAATTATTAAAGTTGGACTTCAAAACATATACATAAAATTGTTGTTTTCAAAATAACTGCATTATTAATCACAAAATATACATAAAATTGAAAATATTTACATATTTGCACAAATCTTATTCGATTTTCGGTTTTGGACCGAAAACGAAACCGAAAACCGACACCGAAATCGAAAAAAAAAATTTAGTATTTTTAAAAACGAAACCGAACCAAATGTTCGATTTTCGGTCAAAAATCGAAGAATGCTCACCCCTAGTGATGGTCACTGGTTATGATTTGACAAGAATAACACTATGTAAGAAAAATGTGACCACATTAATTCCAACAGCACTGTATATATCCATCAGAAAAAAAAAAAAAGAAAGAAAAAGAGATAGAGTAAGAGAAAAGGAGAGAAAAGAAAAGAAAGAATAATTTCTTGTTGTAGTGCTTAGAATCCATCAGAGAAAATAAAGAAAAAATTAAAGAAAAGAAAGGGAGAAAAGAGAAAAGAAAAGAAAGAATAATTTCTTGTTGTAGTGCTTTGAATGCACATGTCGCTTACTACTTACTTTATTGTCGTAACTGATCAGTTCCATTGGCTGGGTTCTTTCCTTTCATCATCAAAGCATGTTGTAGCGTCTTTCTCTTTGGAATATGGATTTGCCACCTTTGGAATTTCTAGCTTGCTTTCCACCATATGATGGATAAGGCTCTACTGTGTTGGGTTAGAGCAAGCCCTGTGACAATCTTGCCGCTCGTCCAGTTGAAGAAGGTAATTCTAAAGATGTCCTTTGGATCACTCTCCACTGCCAAACCATATGGTTGTTGTGAAGGACTTAGATGGCATCTATTGTACTTCATGCGAGAAAAACTAATCATAGGTTAACAATTACCATGGTTTTGGTGGGTGACGGACTCGTTCAACCATCTCTCATTTGTCAATAATGTAATGGTCATTTCTGATGATGAAAAGGAATATACGGATGATGTGATTCCATATAGGGATGATAATGGGTTAGGACTGGCCGAAAATAAATCCGATCCGGCCGGGCCGGACCGGACTGAATCTTATTGTGAAATGGGTAAGGTTTTTTTTTACATAATATACAAAATAATGTATTAACTTTGCAACTATATTGGAAAAGATAGTTGGTGCTACCATAAAACTAAACTTCATATAATTGAGCTCCACTCTCCTTCAATCTCTTTGCTATGCATGATATCGTCAAGCAATCTCCAAGTAAAAACAAGGACAGCCAACACAATTTTATCATATTAACAAATAAAAATGGTGACTATACTTGGTGAACTAAGCCTCAAGCAACATCTCCAAATCCTCCACATCATTATCATCAGAATAAATGCTGGTGGCTATACTTGCAGTACCATGAACATTAGAGCCGATTCTTGTCAAAGTTTGGAAGAGCAGGCACTATGCTATTTGAAGCCGCAGAGGCCATTAAAGCTTCAACTTGTTGGTTCTGTATCTGTCTTCTTGTTAAATACAAATGTGCCATGCCTTCTTATATCATCTAAAAGACGCCCAATTTCATCCCTAACCTTCTGAACACGTGCAAGCAGCAGAGTAAGGTTACTCTTCAGGCTCCTGACCCTCTCCATTTATTATCTTCTTGTCTTCTTGTTAGATTGAACAATAATTTTAAACTTTTCAAGTATTTAATGTGCAACTTCATCAAATCTGAAACCCAACCAGGATCGTACAGAAGGAAATTGGCCCGAACCTAGATCGAAAAGCTTATAGGGTTCAGCCGAAGAGCAGGAAGCTAATAAATGGAAGTATCACCAAACCTAAAGGACCATGAGATTAGAATCATATACAGATATCCAAAAAAAATATGCAAGAAATCGATCTTTAAGAGTAAGTTAGAAGAGGGCTGATCTCTGCCCAAAAATATAAAAGGAATAACTGAGAAGAGAGCTAATTGCTGACACAATGACTCCACAAGATCATCGCAGGCATGGCAAAATCAAAGGCAAGGAGCCATGACTAGTCCCAATACTAACAAAAGCATTCTCACGAGAACTTGTATCATTAAGCATGATCTTCATGGGGCAAGTTCGAAAAAGGACTAGTATAACTGACAAAGCGACATGATTTCACATCTTACATGGTCCAGAGAAACCCTTGGTAGGCCATGCCCGTATCATACAGAACAAACTTCGATCAGAGTAAATTATGCAGACCTCTAACTAAACGGAAAAAAAAAAGTTCACAAATTTGACGAGCTTGAAAAAGTTGGATATACTACAAGAACTTGTACCTAAAATTTAACAATGACAATGGTGCAAAACAATTATAACTATATTTGGTATCCGAAAACCTACAAAAGTAAGAAAGCATGAAATATTTGACCAAGAAATTCGAATATCTGAGATTTGGCTAAATGCAATCATACTGAAACACAAATCAGGCTCTGAAAGTAATAGGTTTCTTCTGAAGGAGGCATCCAATAAAAAGATAAATCTATGAAGGGCAAAAGTAAAATCATCATCATTCAGAATGAGATCAGCCATATATGGAGCACAAAAAGCTCCATAAAAGAACTTATATGAGAATGACAACAAATATTTAATGCCAAGATGCAGATGGATGAAGACACGACATGGATACACTATTCTGACAATAATCTGTGCAGAAATAGAATAATAGTCACCAGTGTATTTTGCCATTGTGCCACTTGGGCCTATGATAACGAGCACAAAGGAAAGGTTATACTTCTCATAAGAATATAACCAGCATTTAAACATGGCAAAAGAGTTATTCTAGGATGGGCAGAACTAATAATAATAAGCATCGCGATACTCATTAACTTGACAGAATGCACATAAGCAATATACTCAGCAGTTGAACATTGGCACAGATTTATTCTAGGGAAAGAAGTAAGAGTACATGGCAATAAAGATTTATTCTAGGGAAAGAAGTAAGACATGGCAGCGAAAACTGACTGCTCGATGGTAAGCAAAAATAGAAGCACTGCAGCTACCACAGCAACACTTGCCCATGGGCTACGGAAGTAGTCCCGGGTCAACTCAGCCCTCCATCGGCACCACTTGGATTCATGATACCTCGTCACCTGAAAGAAAAAGTCAGCCAGATAATTCCTATCAGAAGCATAGTGTGTCTGAACACAGATCTGATTGAAGAGATCAGCCACCGCCTCATCGGTGCTCAACCTATTGACCAGGATCCCTTTCAAGTCGAGCAACTTCACGTCCTCTGCCGTATCAACGATGCAATCCATGAACGCAGCATAAATCGTGATGTAAGTACTAGTGTCAGGGTAGCACTGCTCGAAAGCAATGAGATTCCGGAAGAGCGAATTGGTATAGTCGTAGACTCGCAGTGGGGGGATTTCAATTACACCATCCTTAAAGGACACATCTAGGAAACTTCCAGAGTCCTGTTTCTTCTTGAACCTTATCCCGCCCCTCTTTAGCTCGGTCGCGCTAGGGATCCACTCTGGAGGATATTTTGCATATGCTCCAGAATCCGATAGCTGTGGCTGTGGCTGCGAAGGAACAAGAGATGAATGGAAGAGGTGGAGAAGATGGTGCACTTGACTTGCCGGCAATGCCGTGAAGCCCCTGGACTTGTTGGGATGGATGTCGTGGAAGAGTCGGAGTGCAAGCTTCGGAAGATCGAGACCTTTGTCTCCAGGAGTAGCCAAGATGTCGAATAAGGTTTGCACTATGAAGAAAGGGATTTGATTCTCAAGTTTCAGTAGATCGTAAGCTATTATATTCCAAATCCATAGCATTCCTAGCAAAGGATTCTGAATCTTTTCCTCCTCTTCCCCAATCTCCAACTCTACGGTTTCCCCCTCTTCCTCGTCCACCCTGTCCTTCCCCTTCTCAACGTCTATCATCCCTTCTTCAATCACCACCACAATCTCCTCCTCCTCCTTCTTCTCCTTCTCCATTTCCTCGACTTCATCCCTCTCCAATTGCTTTAGCAAGAGATAGATGATGAAGCACCCGTCAAGCAGCATTATCAGCGCAAGCCTGTGCTGATCCTGGTACAAGTTATCCGAATAGCAACTCCTTATCTCAGTATCCAGTGCCTTCAACTCCGACAGGCATTGGTTCAAAAGCTGGCTCGCTCGCTCCCGGTTCCTGTGGCGAGAGAGGAGGTATCGAACACATTGCCACTTGTGATCTTGCATGGTTGCACGACTCCGTTGAGAACACGAATGGTGGTAAGCGCCAATCGGCACTACGAGCGGCTCGTAAGCCTTGCGGTCGCCACACCGAATGTTATCCGAGACCCTGAAGATAGTCCACGGCCTTTTGGGATACGACTTGGGGCGCGTATCGTTCAGCTCTTTCCTCACGGAGTTGATCCAGGAAGGCTCGTCTAAATTCGCCTTTCGTCCTCTATAATGGTGTCTGTTAACTGGCATAAATGGAGGCATGGATAACCCCCCTTCTACTGTCTTTGAGTTATTTGCTGGTGTGGCTCTTTCTACAGCAGCAACAGGAGGAGCAAAGTAACTAGGGACTTTCTCAGGGACCAATTCATCCATCTGGAAGCAAAAGTTGACGCTCTAAAGAATATGGTTCTCCTCATGAAAACGCGATTAACTACACCTATTTAATAAACCTTCTCATGTCCTTCATGAGAAGGAAATGCTGCTAAGGAACATAATAGTGAGACAAGAAGGATATTAGAATATGATTAAGATTAAGATTAGCTGACGGTGAAGATGATGTGATGGCATTGGTTCGTCCGCTTGATAGTGAAGGAAGGTTGAAGAAAGAAGAGGCGTGAAGTAGAGGTAATGATTAAAGAACTGCAGACTGATTTAAAGAGGTGGTGATCACTGATCAGGCCATGAAATGACAATTTGTTTTGCCTCATACACGTGAGAAATTGTGACAACACTTATCAAAACAGCTACTACTATGAGAAGGTGAAATGTATGCTAAGTCTTACTTTGGGTACATAAAAGAAATACATCTAGTAGTGATCTACAAAGCATGCTTTGCAAATTGCAACTACAGGTAATTAGGTACAGTTAGGGAATGGTTAGTTTGCTCACGTAGTGCATTAAAGTGCTCTACCTAGCTAGGTTGTCAGCTCGGGATACATATCGTGCTTGCTTATGTATTTTATATCATAACGTATCATTTGATAAGAGTAATTTCAGAAGTTTAGGTTTATACTTCTAAGTCCATATAGGAACATGATTTAAGTATATATTACATGACTAAGGGGGGGAAACGGAACTACCTACCAACCTATACGTATAGTATTGAATCAAAAGACATACAAGGAAATGGTAGTATATCATTTCATATAATAAGATACGTATCTCGTATACTACGGTATTAACAAAATAGGCTCTTACCTCCAATTTGTTGCCATTTCTCAACATTGAGTGTATGTAATGGTCCTGCCATTATCTTCCAGACTCCCCATGTTGTCACCTTTGTCCCACTCATATCTAAGGGTGTGTGTGTCGAACTATTTACGAGCCTGCTCGAACTAGGCTTGCTAAAAAGCTCGAGCGCATGAGCTTAGAGTCTAAGAATTAGGCCTCATTAGATAACCAAGCCTGCGCCGAAGCTTAGAGGTATTCAACTTGTTGAGATTGTGAGTAGGGTCCTTGTTTATCAATGAGATATAAAATTAATATCTTATGCTGATAAATATTTTCAATTTGATATGAAGTTCATAATAATACTTACACTTTGATAATTAAAGTTTTTGTAGCATGTTAAGCTCATTTAGCTACAAGTTTGATTTGGAAGAGCGTGTGGAGCTCATGAACAAGCTCAATTTTGGTTTAAACTTGTCTATAACTCATGTTTATCAAGCTTGCTAATTTAAACGAACGGCTGACAAAGTAAGCTCCAACTCGTAAGTGTTTTAGAGAATTGAGCTGAACTCAATTTTAGTCCCGTCTTAAGCCCGGACTCTACTTTTTCTTAGGGAGAAGGAATCGAGCAGGCAAAACACCCAACACTTTCCCAAAAAAACTAGGATTTCCATTTTTACTAGGAGGTGGACTAGGCAGTATAAGTGGTCCTACATAATTTTCACAATTTTTTGTTTCGTTGCAACTTCAAGAAAAGTGCTTCTTTTGTTGTTGATTCTTCGTCAACAACAGTGATGAAGTATTTTTTGCACTTTTTATTCGTTTCAGTTTCAGATTGTCAAACTCCATAAAGAGATCGATGATGAGCATCGTCCTCAAGTCGTATATATATACATAGATTTGTATTGCAAATTGTAAATTGTAACCCATGAGGATGGCTTTCTCCGTCTTTTGATCTAATTTATTTCTTTTCTGACTTTTGATCCATCTACGAGCATCATCATCATCATAGCCATAAATCTTTTCCCCAAATATCATCTTCCCATTATTTCTTGCGAGGGTAATATCCAGTGGCGTAACAGTCTTCATTCTAGATCATTCATAATTTCAATTGAAGTTAGCTTGGATCATCAAGTCCACTCTCCAGCCTTTCGGATCCAGACCAGTCTACTCACCCTTACCTAGGTAGCCACAGGGCATCAGTCGTGTGTATGGTCATCCGATCTAACTCAATTCTCTACAACATTGTTGCTGACTGGTGCAAAACCTAGGTTGCCACACGGCATCAGTCGTGTGTATGGTCATCCGATATAACTCAATTCTCTATAACATTGTTGCTGACTGTTGCAACTCCTAATCTTTGTTTATTTCCCCAGCCATATGATCTCTACTTTTACAACCCATCTCATCCCACAATATTCAACTTAATGGATTGTACTATCTTATATTACAGAGTCCAGTTGATAATTAAACAAAAGGATACTCTTCACCTAAAACCTTGTCATCCTATGAATGTCATATAATATCTAACATCTGTGTACTTTGGATTGTGGATCCAAGAAATCAACACGAAAGTACTACTTAAAACCATCAACTCTTTATTAACAAGTGATCTGTAACATAGACGAGCGTGAAGACATTCAACAGAAAGCATTATTTTCCATTTTAGCAAATCAAATCGCTTGTACAGGTGTTACAAAACCAACATTAAATGGTGGAGTGAAACTTGTAGTAAAATAGTCCAGTAAAGAGAAAACAGGACACAAATTTTGTGGAGGATGAATAGACTTGGTTATTTTTTTATTGAATGAAATGGTAGCTATATATAGTTGAACATTTGATGTAAAGAGATAGACTAAATAAAAGATATATCAAAGTTGTTTCAACAAACAAAACAACTTATCAATCTAAACAAACTAACAAGATTATCACCAACACTTACTTCCTTAATCTTGTTGCATCAATGCTTCACTTTCTGCACCCGGATTTTCTTGTGCATCTCGAAAAACTTTAGTCGTCCAAGTAATTTAGTCAAGATATCGGCGAGCTGATCATTTGTGTTTACATATTCCACTTCAATCTCACCGTGCCAATCACTAAAGCCAACTTCAGTAGATTGTTGCCAGTCCACTCTCACATGTCCTGCATCCTCTTCCTGCAAATCCTCTGCTTGGGTAACAGATTCTTGCAAGTCCATGTCGTCGTTAGGTCTATCGCTTTCCACTTCTGTCGTACGTAATTCTGTATTTTGATGGACATCATTATTGTCACTTCTTGAATGAGATTGTTCATCAATAGCATTTGAAGGGCCCGGTGCAGGTGATGTTTGGGATAGATTATTTCTAACACTACTGTTGTTCTCACTGACCGAACTATCAGAATGATTGCTTGCTTGACCACGGACAATATTCTCTAGTCTTAAGCGAAATCCCTACCTCAAACCAGAGACTGGGTGGCGTCGTCTTAACAGACATAATTCTCTGGCTGCCATTGAAGGCGGCCTCTCATTCTCAGCAGGTCTTTCATTTCTCAAGAATCTACCTCTGAGTAGTGCCTGGATCCGATGCCGAAAGGGGAACTCGGAGACGGCCCGATGCTCCTCGAGCCCCCCCGCAGCTCCTGCTCTCTCTCCCTGGCCATCCTCATGATAAGATCCAGCCTCGCCTGCTGTCCCCGGATTCTCAAAAGGTCCCTCCTCACATTCTCCAGCGGCCCTTCCTCCTCATGGTCCATCACGGACCCGTCCCGGCTCCTCCTCTCGCTTGTCATCCGGACCCACTTCAGGTCAATAGGCCTATGTCCACTCGGTAGATTTGTGATCTCCCATGTCTCGTTGTCTTTAATAGCGACCAATTCTTCCTCCATTGCATGTCGCCAAGATGCTTGTTTCTCAGCTTCGACAAAACTCGCAGGCTCCATGTCAATGAGCTGTGACCCAGCCCTAAGAGGAAGCACAGCCTCCAAGGCCTTGCACTGCTCGGGTGCCAGGGAATCTGGGAAGTCTACTGTGAAATGGATGTAAAGTTTCCCCCTCGTGAAGGGCCTCTGGTACATCCCCATTCCTTCATCATTTATGGCCTTAAATTGGTCTGGCTTAACAACTTCACCCGGGTTAGATTTGATGAGCAGCTGTCTTTTATCCAAATGAGTCAACACAAACTGGAAGCCACACAGAGCTTCACTCAAGGAGAGGCTGTGCTCATAAAAGAGATCGTCACCCTTTCTCTTGAACTTTGGGTGATCCTTCTGTTGGATGACAAACACAATGTCGCCGGCAACTGTGTCAGGCGCTTGATCTGCTTCTCCAGGGAAGGTGATCTTTTGGCCATTCTGCATCCCCTTCTCCACGACAACCTCCAGCACTTTCTTCTCTTGTACGACCTTCTCTCCTTTGCACTGAGGACATCGATCCTTGTCAGTGATGGTTTCCCCCGCCCCCTTGCACTGATTGCAAGGATTTTGCATTTGCTGGATCATTGAAGGACCAAGTTGACGGATAGTGACTTTCATTCCCGAGCCTTGACAACCAGAACACGTCACGGAAGCACCAGATTTGGAACCCTTTCCCTTGCATTTCGAGCAGATTACATTCCGTGAAAGTGAGAGCTTCTTTGATGTCCCGTTGTAAAGGTCTTCCAGTGAGACCTTCAGAGGATGGATCACATCTTCTCCTCTTCTCTGTCTTCGTCCTCGGCCGCTACCACCTCCTCCGAAGGGACTTCCACCAAAGAAGGATTGGAATATATCAAAAGGATCATGGCCACCACCACCACCTCCCATTCCTTCCTTGAGTGCATCCTCACCATACTGATCATATATCTCACGCTTCTCAGGGTCGCTTAGCACATCATATGCCTGGGCTAACTCCTTAAACTTCTCCGGATCGCCACCCTTGTCGGGGTGGTTCTCGTCCTTCTTGTCGCCTTTTAATATTTGTTGCACCTTCTCCTCATGGATCTGCACTTTTTTTTTTTTTTTTTTGGGGGGAACGTAAATATCTTATTATCATTGACAAAGAAAATTTACTAATATGGATCACATGCCACTCTTGATGATTGGAAGACTACCATACATGAATAATCTTTGGGATAAATCATACAGGATAGTGTCATTGGTAGTATTCCAACTGCATTTTCTAGACAGGAGGAAAACACAAACTACAAGTAGGATTAAAAAGATTACTTGTTCTTGAATTTCAGGTACAGAGAATTGAAATATGTAGTTGGATATAATATGTAGAGGATATAATAAACTTTAGTATGTCATCTTCTTAGCGGGAACGAACAAAGGTAGCGGGGTGTGCTAAGGTTGTTCGGCTAGCGGAAACGAGCTAAGGTGGAGATTGTTGGATTGTATCTCGTTTCCGGTTGAGCGCTCAAATGAGGGTGGGAGTGGAGTTGGTAATTTAGTCCCACATGGAGTTGGTAATTTAGTCCCACCATCTATCCGATGTGGGACTAAATTACCAACTCCACTGCCACCCTCATTTGAGGGCTCAACCGAAAACGAGATACAATCCAACAATCTCCACCTTAGTTCGTTTTCGCTAGCCGAACAACCTTAGCACACCCTGCTACCTTTGTTCGTTCCCGCTAACCGAACATCCAAGAGATCCAACATATTGTCATCTCGATCTTTTCGACCACAGAACCAAACTTGACACGTTCATCCATACCACCATTGTGTGCAAACCACAACGTCTTGCTCCACCTTGAACTCGTCAGATCCATTTTTTAAAGCCAATTCGTGTAGTTGATGCTCCTACTCCACCTTGAGAAGAGTCCGTATAATCCATGAACGTTCAGCACCATCTGTCTCGAATCAACTAGAGCAGCTCAAACCAGTCCCGTAACCTTGGGCTCTGATACCACTTTCATCTTGATCGTCCATTCTCCATAGTTGCTCTTCGTGAGCATTGGATATTGGAATGTGATCTTCGACGACTCCATAGCTTCTCTGTTCCTCAATCCGAGCTCGACAAAAGTTTTGTGGAGGATGAATAGACTTGGTTATTTTTTTTATTAAATGAAATGGTAGCTATATATAGTTGAACATTTGATGTAAATAGATAGACTAAATAAAAGATATATCAAAGTTGTTTCAACAAACAAAACAACTTATCAATCTAAACAAACTAACAATCTAAACCAACTAACAAGATTATCACCAACAAGACTTTCCATATTCGTCTTCTTTGCCCACTTATTTCTTCTCTTGGCACATAAAATCAACTGACCTTATCAAAAGATCTGCATGTTTCTTAGATTCCATGATGAGTTCTGCATTTGGGCGATCATTATATTCAATCTAAATGACAAGATAAAGGAAATCATTTAGCTCAGGAACCATGTATTACAAGGGGGGCGTAAAATATTATGTGATTGAAATCATGAAAGAGTCGCGCGTACATATATATATATATATATATATATATATATATATATATATATATATATATATATATATAGAGAGAGAGAGAGAGAATAAGAATAAGGGAGGTGAGATGGCACCTCACTCTAAAAACAAGGATGGCGGTGACGTGGCACAATCCCAACCACACATTTCATAATTGGCAATTTGCACTTAACCCCCTCCCCTCGTTTGTGTGGTTGGGATTGTGCCACGTCACCGTCACCCTTGTTTTTAGAGTGAGGTGCCATCTCACCTCCCTTATTCTCTCTCTCTCTCTCTATATATATATATATATATATATATATATATATATAGAGGATAAGGGAGGTGAGATGGCATCTCACTCTCAAAACAAGGGTGGCGGTGACGTGGCACAATTCCAACCACACATTTCATAATTGGCAAATTGCACTTAACCCCCTCCCCTTGTTTGTGTGGTTGAGATTGTGCCACATCACCGCCACCCTTGTTTTGAGAGTGAGGTGCCACCTCACCTCCCTTATTCTCTATATATATATATATATATATATATATATTGCAAAGGTAAAATCATGAGCATATAAAATGTTTAGCAAAATAATGAATAGTCTCGGAAGATAAAAAAAAGTATCAGGGAACAGTTTAATAGCTTAAAATAACCAAAATGTTCAAATAAAACTTATACAAAGTTCAGAGTTGACTTTAGTGACTTCTGACCTAAGAGGAAATCCAGTATACGCGCATGATTAATCAGCATGGTGAAGTACTACTCAAGAAAATTACACTATTAACAATTCCCAAACTTTGAAAAAGGCACTAGGATAATAAGACCACAAGCCAGATATTAAATAAACAATATCAAGATCAACCAAAGTCAGATTAGGAGAGAATCATTTCAAGATCAACTTGTAAGAATAATTCAGAATGTGCATACGAAGGTAAATTGAAAAACATATCTCAGATAACATAAAAAATAAAATAAAAAATCATGTGGGTTACTATAATTATGGAACAAAAAGTTAATCATAGTTCTGATATCCATGTTCCAAAAGCATGGATACAACAAGGACTCTCACGAGCATATGAATACTCATCATTGTCAATGTAGTATCAGATACCCACACACCACTAATTTTGCAGTATATGTGATTCCTATAGCACCTCTACTAAACAAGGAGATCATAATTGACAAAATTGTATCTGGACTAAACAATTTCCGAACTAAAGAGAGGAAAATGAAGATAAGAAGAATACGAATCTTACCCGCCATTTTGCCACATCAGGTTCTTTACCTGTCAATGAAGGAGATCAAACAAATTACCACAATATACAATTACAAGTATTTGTTTATATAAAAAAATATATGTTGTAGACATGTATAGTATATACATATATGTATAATATTATATGTACATGAATAAAATCGTAGAGATACATACAAATTGATTCATGTTCACTAAAGACACTAACCTGTAGCTATATGTCTTTTTAGAACTCGCTGCATGGCAGTATTGATGTCAATGTCAATAAACCTTCCAGAGGAAGAAACACAATCTTTAAAAATGAATGTCGAATAAAATACTCCAAGAACAAAGAAACGAATATAAGAAGACAAAAACTACAAATACAGATAAACAAGAAAAAATTTCAACAAGATAAAAACTATATAGACCGACTTGAGTGCAACATCCTTCTCCATGACATGTTCTCTTGTAACCAATGTTTTGAAAAAAAATGACTCATTCCAAGGAGCTTTCCGATGCAGGACATCCCAAAGAAGTCTTTGTACTTATTTAATTGAACCAAAGACCTAGGAGGTGTACGTTTTTCTATTGGGGCGTATATTTTTTTACATGAGGGATATGTTTTTAGTGCCCCATAACTTACGTCCCATAGAAGTCTGCTTTTTTGATATTGTGGTTTGTAATAGCAAAGGGCATAGTTAGTAATTATCCGCTTAAAATCCTCTTCTTCCCCTATGTATGTAGCTGCAAATATTAATTGATCTTCTTTCCCTCTCTGTTCAAGGCACCAATGTTCCCTTCAGCTAGGACTGGGCATATAACGGTTTTAACCCGAAAATCGACTCAACCCGACCCGAATTAACAATTCGGGTTGATTTCAGGAAAAACGGGTCGAAGTTCGCTTATATGAAAATATAACTCGGTTTTTCGGTTCGGATTGCGGTTTTGGGTTTCGGTTACCGACCCGAACCAAAAACTGAAATATTACATACAATTACAAGTTTGTCCTCTCTTTCATGTATATAAAAAAAAAAAAAAACTTAACCTAGATGTTCTCTCCACCCCTCAAACAGCCGCTTTAGAGAACTCTAGCCTCTCCAGATGTAGAACCTCTCTCTCTCTCTCTCTCTCTCTTGCTCTCAAATTTTCCATTCACCCCCCATCCAGCGGGCTGGTGCTACCTCCTCCGCTACATCCACCGTCATGCCGACAGTGAACGATGACAAAGAGAAGCATTTGTGTCTCTCCTTTCAAGAAGGAGACGATGGCGAGGAAGAGGCCCTGTACAAGATTGAGGTTCAGACAAATAGGTACAAGTATTACTTTATTATGCTTTTTTTTTTTTTTTTTTTTTTTTTTTTTAGGAATTGAGTGAATTACTAATTCACTACAAATGCTAATGATGGATATTTTTAGTTTTTATTTGTGTTAATAAGTTATTTTTATGGATGTCGTGGAATTTTAAGAGAGGCCTATGGATTAGTTTCTAGTGAGGTTGTACAAACTTTTTGTTGCAATTTTTTGTTCGTTTTTTCTCGTGAGGATCTGTATAATTTATTGTGGAATTTTTTGGTTCTCTTACCTATTTTTTTCCTTCACAATTTTTGTTCTAATTTTCTTACGGTAAAATGTCTAGCCGACTGCTTCTATTGCTTCTCTACTGTTCTCTTCCCACTCCGAGCATAGTGAATGATCAAGAGGATATACTCTGTGCAGAACACTGTGAGGCACACTGAGGGGGCACACTGAGCTTGCACTGGGGCGGACAATCAGGGGCGGAGGCACACTGAGCTTGCACTGGGCTGTAGCCCAGTGCAAAAAAAAATAGCAAACTTTTATATATATATATATATGCTAAGCCCAGTGCAAAAAAAAAATAGCAAACTTTTTTTAATATATATGCTAAGCCCAGGGCAAAAAAAAATAGCAAACTTTTTTTCATATATATGCTAAGCCCCGTGCAAAAAAAAAAATAGCAAACTTTTTTTTATATATATGCTAGTATAGACTTATAGCCCATTCAATACTCCATAAAGCTCACACATTATACCAATCAACAGATGTGAAGAGTGAATCATTTGAGTCCAAAAACCTCATACCCCGACTCTCTCACTCTCTGTCTCATAGTCTAGGGTTTATTATGCAATGAACCGCTACCGATGACCGGAGACCCACGAGGCCGCGATCCACGACCGAGATGCTCCGGGTGCTCCCCTTCTCCACACTCCAGCCCAACCGGCGACCGGCGACCAGGATGCTGCAGCCCCTTGGCCCCCTCCCGCTCTCGGCTCTCCTAGTCTCCCTCTTCATCTCCTCTGGTAAAACACTTTCATCATCACCATCCTCCTTTGAATTAAATTTTTGTAAAATCCTAACCCATAAATATTTGGTATTTGGTTTGATTTTAATTCACTATTTAATAGGCCTTTGGAATATAATAGAAAATCAAGGAAACAAGAGAAAGAAAAACCTTTTTTTTCATTCTTTAAACCAAGGGGAGAAATATAAGAAAGTGGAAGTCTCCTCCTCCTTCGAATATTAATGTTTCAACCCCAAGGGTTGATCATAGGGATGATGTTATAGGTGAATTAAATTCTTTTGAATAAGATCGTACGGACGTATATCAAAATGAGTCTGTATCAACCAAAATTGACAATATTTCTACCGTATTAGATCGGAAAACAGTTTCGTCGATTTTAATACTCTTGGTTCCAACAATTTTATTGGTTATAGTACTCTCCTTGAAAGGATGCAACATTTTATTTTTTACGTTATCTTTTTGAAAATGATAATGCTCTCCATTGCACAATGACTGTCGATGGGTTTAAAAATTGGAAGAGAGTTAATGAGGGGACTCGATGTACGTTTTTGACACACATGGGAGGACCCAAATCTACTCATAGATATTTCGTGAAAGCTATGGAAGATTTATCAAATTTTACTCAATGTGCTTATCTTTAATAGTTATATTTAATTGACATACAAAGGGAATATAGTTTGGATTGTTAGTTACAACTTCAGATTTTGAAGGAGGTTGTATATAGAAACAATCCATGTGTTTATTAGAATTTAAAAACTTGTTCAAAATTTAACTGCTGTTAATCCTATTTTTCATTATATTTGTATGTCATTTATTTTTACTGTCTTAGAGTCTTAAAATTGTAAATATGAATATGATTCCTAGTAATGAATTGAATCATTTTAGCTATATGTCTAGGCTTTTTTATGGTCTAAGAAAAATATTTTAAGCGTGTTGTTTCTTTACATAAGCTGTTTGGTTATTTCTATAATTCCAATCTTCTATATGAAATCAAGTCTTTATAGTTATCTTCTTGAAGCCTATTACAAATGGACCTGATAGATTTATATGTAGTACTATCTTCTAAAAGCTGATCTTATATATCTTTCTAGGTTGCTTGGTTGTTCAAGTAAGCTGTTCAGTTGTCACCTGAAAATGCAAATGTTCATACCTTACTTGGTGCCTAACAACTTGGAATGCAAGAGTACTTTTTTCTCAAGGTTTTGGCTTTTATTTTCAGATTCTTGCTTCCTAGTATTCTTTATTGAAATATATAGTATATCTTTGGAATAGATGGAAGTAATTATATTTGGTGAAAAATTATCAATTAGTAAACATTACCAAAATTTAGGCATAAATTTACAAAAAAAATTCTGTCGAATCACCGAATTTACAAAGAAAAGTTTGTCGAATTTTTGGCATAAATTTTTAGAATCTTATAGTAACTACTAGCTAGCCCACCTATTCCAAAATTCTGGCTTCGCCCCTGCGCACAATAGTAACTAACATAACAAATGGTAGAAAGCAAAGCTTAGCAAATTTACAAATTGCAAGCAGGTTGAACTTAAAGAAGCTACCTTTCTTTTATATTATTTTGGTAATGTTATTATATATATACACGTAAGCAGGTTGTAAGTAGAACTTAAAGAACTTAAAGAAGCAGGATGAAAAGGTTCACCCCAAGCAAGTTTACGGGATAGTTACGAGATTTCTAAAAAAATACGTGGTCTCTCTCTCTTAAAAAAAAATCCAAATCTCTCCCTTAAAACAAATCTAAAATTTAATCTATCTTTCAAAAGAAATCTAAAAACAACATATCTTTAAAAACAAATATATCTTTAAAAAAAAATCTATATTTAAAAATATTAATGTTCATGTATATTTTGTTAATGTTAATATTCATTTTAATGTTAATATTATTTTCTTTTAATGTTAATAATAATTTCAATTTTAATGTTAATGATAAAAAATAATCTATCTTTAAAATAATAAACAATTTTTAAAATAATCTACCTTTAAGAATAATCTATCTTTAAAAACAAATCTATCTTTAAGAAGAGACTTAGATTTAAGAGGAAAAAAAGACCACGTATGTTTTTTAGTAGTCTCGTAACTATTCCATAAACAATTTTCGTATAAGGACGTTATTTTTTTTTTAAATCAACTATATATATATATATATATATATATATATATATATATATATATATATATATATATATATATATATATATATATATATATAATCCTTTCATTCTAAATAGTCTGTTGATTTTAAGTTGAGCCAACTTCTCAACATGGTATCAGAGCAAAACCTCAACTCTCTTACCACTCCTCCCTAAATGTAGTCTGAAAAAAAATCTCCAAACGCCTCTCTTCTGCCTCAAATTCTCATGCATTCCTAACAGTAGCTAGCATAGCAACCACCAGCCACTACTATTACCAGAACCATAATTCCCACCGCTCTATGTGTCGTCGTTATGGCATCATGGCTGAGCTCCAGCGGGCCTCCTCCTATCCTCTGCTCGACTCAATAGCTTCCGACAAGTCTCCGTGCGCCGACCATTCCAGCTTACTCCAATCGACTTGACAACTTTCGGCAAGACTCCACAGGCCGACAAGGTACCTCGACGACCTATGAATCAGTCTAGACCTCTAAGTATCTATATTATTCCAATACAGTCCAACAGATCATCCATTTTATAGGCTGAGACCTGGATTCATGCTAAGATAATTGTTTGTAAAAATCCACTTAAAATGAGTGCCATAGGGTTTTGAACGTAGGTTGCTCTTGTACCGTGTTAGAGTCCCAGACAGTACACGAAAACTCCAAAGTTGTGGTCAGGAGTGAGGGTTAAATATTTACATTACTCCAACAGACACGAAGCATCATAAAATGACTAACAACAGAAAATAGAACTAGTGAGTAAGAAATCCATGCATTGGCTTATTAATTCGAGAATATAAAAGTTTTGCTCTTTTCATCTCTATTATTATAATGCAGCTTAGAACAGCTCCAAATTGAGACGTCTAAGCCGTATGTATATCATCAACCAATTAAATTAAATTTTAAAAAAATATAACTACCGCGTGTGTTTCTTTTTCCACGTAGTTGACAAAAAATAAAAAACCCAAAAAATTATAACAAATGATAAAATATTTTTAAATTTAAAATTTAAAATTATATTTAAACTAACTATATGGTATTATCTAATTAAAACATATCAAAAATTCAAAAAACATATTTATAACAAATTATAATTAAAATATACTCAAATCATATTCAAAATATTTTAATATAATTTAAAATATAAATTATTTTTTAATAATAATATAGTTTATTTATACGTGTAATGAACTTGAACGTGACTAGTTAATAATAAAGCACCGCCACTACCATCACATCTCACTAGGCTTTAAGTTATTGTGATGCTCCACCTTCAAGAGATCCACAGCCGAGGAAGTGATGTGGGCACACTTAAGATGTTCAACTTATTACCTATTACGGACCAAATATGGGTCTAAAAAATAATAACATAGGAAGAGGTGATGGCCACTTTTTGGTGAATCTGCATAAACAGAGCCCCAAATTTGCTTACGATACTGAGGAAAGTTGAACCAATAATTATTTTTCCTTTGAGAGAGGTGCCTGTGGTCCAAAGATTGATTGGCAATGATTTCATAAAGCGAAGGAAGAGAATAGTCTAGAGGTGCTCAGGTTCCACATTTGGTTTGCTTATAAAATGGTGCATTTCAAGCAAGGTAAGCAGTATGTAGAGACTATGAATTATGTTGTGACATGCGACGCCTAGGCGGCCTAGATAAAAAAAATCTGCCACCTTGACCTGGGTAATTTTTTCCTAGCCGTAGAGATGGTCGCCTAGGGGGGCTAGGCGGTGACCTAGGGTCGCCTAGGTATGTACAGCGGGAAGTACCCAAGTTCTTGGGTGACGCCTAGGCACGCGTAGGCGAGACGGGAGGCATGTGGCCTCGTCTGGCCTAGTGCCAAGAACAACATAGCCTATGAAACATTTAAAGTTGGTCCTACGGTAGGGATTCTACCATACCACTCTTGTTGGAGAAGACAAGCATTAGAGTATCCAGCGATCACAAACCAAGTGGGGACTATAAAAAGCACAAGGGGTTGTGAGACCACTAAATGGTTGATCCAGAATTTGATTGTGGTCTCAAGGCCAAGAATAGTGCACATGGTGGCGGATGAGTCTTGAGGATACCAGCCTGTAAAGGGAAGATCACTCCTTTGAATGTATCGATATTATGAAAGTAGTATTTTTCACCGTCGTAATTAAATTTAGAGAAATTTTGAGTTGCATCCTACTTTTGTTACCATAATTCAAGGTACACCCCACAGAATTACCATAATTCACGAAACCCCCTAATTTTGATAAAAAATGTCTATGACTGACGGTCAACTCCTTTGACCAAACATTTAGGACCAAAATACCCCTATGAAATCATCATCTTCCCCGTGTGACAATTGTTGCTCCCCCCTCCCAACCGCAACCATCACCGCAGCTCCCCCCCCCCCCCCCCGCATCCTCCAAACGTCATGACTTC
The DNA here is from genome assembly GCA_036927795.1 of Iris macrosiphon. Classification (NCBI taxonomy): domain Eukaryota; kingdom Viridiplantae; phylum Streptophyta; class Magnoliopsida; order Asparagales; family Iridaceae; genus Iris; species Iris macrosiphon. The sequence continues at coordinate 218,839,477 of JAYESA010000006.1, forward strand.
TGCTTTTTCGGCCACCAAGGCCAGACTTACGGCCGCCCAATGTACCATCCCCAGACCCCGTCCAAGTAGCAGCGCCTAAGTGTACATGGGCCGTTAGGTGAGATATTTTCTTCTATTTTAACAGTTTCTTCTTTGTACTCTTTATTAGCCCTTGATATTTGACATATTATTCAAGTCTTTGTTTGTAATATTCCTTAACTGTATAATTTTAATATATATTTTTTCTATTTCTAAAAAAAGAAAGTCATCAGCCTTTTGAATAAAATAATGAATAACTATTTGTTCACATAATTGTCATGAATCAGAAAAGTCAAGAAGTGCAGATGAAAAGAACAAAAAACGTCAGGAAGCTAAAGGCAGTAGCTAAAGCTATTGTGACCAGCGAAAAGTCAAAGTATCCAGAAGCAAAAACAACACACAACGGGGGGAGGGGGGGCAAGGGCAGCAATAGTCGTGCGGGGAAAATGATAATGACTGGGAGATATTTTGGTCCTAAATATTTAGTCAAAGGAGTTCACCGTCATAATACCTACTGCCAGGGATGGAGGAAATAAGTGTTTTAAGTTTGTTCCCACTCATCATTCAATGCAAGTTTGGCCCTGATAACTACCCCAAACTTCGATCTGAAACTGCCAAAACTGTCGATATCACTGATATAGATACTCGTAAGAAGGGTCCGATATGTAATACTACGAACCTTGGTTGCTTGTCCTGATTGATCAGCATAGTGATAAGGTTCTAAAGTTAGGCTTTTCTATCTCATACATCATTCATACTTCAGCAAGACGTAGGAGTATTGGCTAGTTTACAGGTACAATCTACCATTATAGAAAAGATTAAGGTAGTTCAGACAAAGGATCCGAAAGTTCAGAAGCTTCGGGCGAAATATGAGTCTGATCTCAGGAAAGAGTTGATGATTCATGAAGATGAAACTCTTAGGTTTAAAAATTGTCTTTGTATACCAAGCGGAGATATCCGACAAGAAGTAATGACCGAGTTGCATAGTTTCTAGTATTCAATTCATCCAAGAGGTACCAAGATATATCAAGATGTCAAGAAATATTTCTAGTGGAATGGGATAAAAAGGGAGATAGCACGGTTCGTTTCTTGGTGTTTGGTATGTCAGCAAGTAAAGGCCGACCAACAAAGACCGGCAGAATTATTACATCCGCTTCATATTCCGGAGTGAAAGTGGGATCATATTACGATGGACTTTGTGAATGGTTTACCTAGATCCCCGAGTAGTCATAATACAGTTTGGGTAATAGTGGATCGTCTCACAAAAATAGCTCACTTTCTTCCTTTCCGAGTAGGACAATCCACAGAGCATTTAGCAGAGATGTACATGCGACAGATAGTAAGACATCCCGACATCCCAGTGAGTATTTTATCCGATCGAGATACTCGATTTACTTCATATTTTTGGAAGAGTTTACACCAGAGTTTGGACACCAAGTTAAGATTCAGTACCGCCTACCATTCTCAAACGGACGGACAATCAGAGAGAACCATTCAGACTTTGGAAGATATGCTACGAGCTTAGACTTTAGATTTTGGAGGGTCTTGGAAAGATTACCTTCATCTCGTTGAGTTATCATACAACAACAGTTATCCCTTCAAAGCATTGTATTGGAAAAAGTGTAGATCACCATTGGCATGGGATGATATAGGTGAGAGAAAGATGTTAGGCCCAGAGATGATCACACGGACAGTAAAAGTTGTCAAGTAAATCAGAGAGCGACTTCGGGTTATGCAAGATAGGCATCGATATTGGGCAGATCAGCATCGTAGGCCTTTAGAGTTTTCTATCGACGACCACGTGTTCTTGTGGATTTAGTTAACCCGTGGAGGCATTAGATTCGGGGTTCGCAGAAAACTTAGTCCGCGATAGTTGGTCTGTTCGATATCCTCGAGCAGATGGGCGATGTTGCTTATTGTCTTGCCCTTTCGCCTTCGCTACGTGAGGTACACGATCTATTTTATGTGTCTCAATTACGTAGGTATATCCCAGATTCGAGTCATATCCTCGACCATTTCGATCTAGTCGTTGGTACCGACTTGTCTTACGAGGAGCAACTTGTATCCATTTTGGACCGAAGGGAGAAGGTACTCAAAAATTGGACCATTTTGTAAAACCCATAATTTTTTAAACCGTATTAATTATTTGATTAATTATTTAATTAATTTATAGCATTTATTAGCTAAATAGAAGTAATAAATTTTATTTTATTTTTATTTTGAGGTGATTGCGCAATAGAGGATTTATGGAGCAATTATAATTTTTCTTAATTATTTTCATGTAGGAGACCCTGTGGACAATTGATAGATTTATTATATGCACCAATATAAATTTTTTGAATTTTATATATATATATATATATATATATATATATATATATATATATATATATATATATATATATATAAAGTCTATTAATAGAAAAAAATAAAATAAAATAGTAATAAATTATAGTTATAATTAATATACTACTAATAATAATAAGCGTTAGAAGTAATAATAATGATAATAATAGTAATAATAATAATAATAATAATAATAATAATAATAATAATAATATCAATAATAATAATAATAATAATAATAATAATAATAATAATAATAATAATAATAATGATATTATTATTATTAATAATAGAAATAAAATAGAAAAAGAAAAGAAAAAGAAAAGATAAAGAATAAGAAACAAAATTAAGAAAGAATAAAAGGAAAGGAAAGAAAAGAAAAAGAAAAAGAAAAAGAAAGAAATAATAATAACTAAAACTATGCCCTAAGGCCCAAAACTAAGCAACTAAATCCAAAGTCCTTAGACTAACGCAACCACAGCGACCCCTTTCCTTAGCCTACCCCTCCCCATCTTAGCTAATCCTACGCGGCCCTCACCGCTCTCTCTCTATATATATTTACATTTCTAATATCCCAAAACTCTAACCCTAATCTACCCCACTCCAATCCACCGTCGACCCCAGGCCTAACGTCGCAGCCGCACCGCCGACCCGCCACCGCTGGACCACCGCGCGTCACCTGGACCCGCCGGCTGGCCACACGTCCCGCGCGAGCACCACGCCGCACAGCAAATATACTGCAGCGTACCCCTGTTCATGCCTCATTTTCTGCGCCATCGCTCGACCAAACTTGATCCCGTCTTCATCAGTATGTTCACGACCTATCCCCCTTCCAATACAATGTGTTAGTTTATTTCGAACAGCACAAAAAACTAGGTAAAAATCGATACCAACTTTAGGAAAAATGACCACTTTTTATTCCAGAAAAACTGTTGTAACCATCAATGTTTACGGACTCATATCTCCCACCACAGAGATCCGAATTTATATTTTCTTCTTGCATGAAGATCACCTAACCTAGATTATTTTTTGTCAATTATATTATTTTATTTGATGTTGTATGCAAAATTAAATTAGGTTAAAAATTACTAAAAACCTATTTTTCCAACTTCCAAATCTTATGATACGGAGCGCGTTCCGCCAAACGGGACCGCCCTGTCGTGTACCAAGTGTACCAAAAGGTGCGTACGGTATACCCAGACATGTGAACTTTCACGAAAACTGATTTGGACGTATGTGTGTGCGTCGAAATCAACCCGTATCCGCGACAAGTCCCCGTATCGTAACTTTTCTAAAATATCGTTCCATTTAGTGTACGCTCATCAGAATGCGACAAAACTTATGCTACTGGACTCGTGGTATCACGCTAGTCCTGTGACCCAAATTTCACGTAATTTTGAGACAGTTGACCAAATTACCTATTAGCGGGCCCTACGATTGACTTTTTGGGCAAAATTGTGTTCGGTTCACCGGAATCCATATTTGGATATAACGTTGAGTTTGTACTGACATTTAGAGTTTGTTTGACATATAATTTATCCCATTTAGAGATCATTCTCCTGGCACGCTTTTCGATGCAAAATGGGCCACACGTGGACCCCACTTTGACCCAAAATTATTGTTTTGCCCCTGTGTCCAAATTGGATGAAAGGGTAGTATTTTTTAGCTATCTCGCTTATTCTGGAAACGGTGGTGATATTTATTTCAGCATCCGGAGACGTTCATTCTGAGGCCGTAGCTTCTGATCTTGTGTGCTTGACTTCTGGATGTTACACTTTGCAGCTTTCTTACCAGGCAAGATACCTTACCAAATTGCTTACAGTACTTGCATGCTTATTATATTTCTATATATTTATTATATTTCTGTATATTTATTGCATGTGTAGTTTCTTTCAGTCATTACTATATATTAGATATGTTGACACACACATGACACTTAGTATCATGAGAGGACAATCAGTAGGCGTATGGTCTTTAACCACTCTGGTAAACCATAGTATATATGTAAACTCCATCGACCAGATTTCAGCTTAGATAGAGAAATTAGGATTATTTTTAACCAATTAGGAATTAATTACAGCTTTTTAAATTATTATGCAATATCTTATATTGCTTAGTGCACCTGACCATCACATCAATATTTAGAGCACTACACTGACTGTTATCCTCAAACAAAGTTTACATACCTCTCCTAGACATGCCAGTCTACTATTCTAAACTTTGTGTAACTCATAAATACTCTGGCATGAGTCTCGTTTTAGTCGCACAAATATCGTTACAAACGTCCGTATTAATTTTTAATTAATTTCCAAACCTGTACCATTGTCCGTTCCAATCAAAATTAGAGACCCAACAGGAACCTGTTTTATTCAAACCAAATTATGTTATTATTCTATTTTAAGTATATTACGTCTAGGACACTTGCACTTCACTAAATTTTGACCCTAAATATTTTTAAATAATTAGAAAATATCGTGCGCATTAATTTCTAATTAAATTAATACGGTGACCAGCATCACCCAAAACTAGACCCAACTCTTACCCAAACTCACCCTCACACCCACAAGACCCTTACTAAACACCCCCCCTCATTTTAGTGCATTACATCGCCCTCGGGAATGAGGTATTTTTCTCAAACAAATTTGTAATTGTGCAAATTTCTAATTTATTAGGGCTCTTGTGCAAATTATGAAATTTTAGGGTTTTATATGCAAAATAGGATGTGTGAGGTGTCCACCTCCCATTGGAGGGGACACATGGGTGATTCTCCACCCTCCATTCCAAATAGGGTCCAAATTTAATGCATTACCATGCATTAATGTAGCACACAATTTTTTATGTGTGTTCACACATGAAATTACCAAAACCCTAACCCTTTTCAAATCCTATAACCCCCCCCCCCCTTCACCCTTTCTCCTCCCAACTCTCCCCTCAGCCACCCCCACCTGCGACCGCCATACCCCTGCCTCGACCTTCCCTCAGCCCCCCCCGGTGTAAACTCCCTGATTTTTCTGGATTTTTAAAATCAATTTTTATAAATTTTCTAAAATTTTCTGGGATTTAAATCAAGGTATTTTTGAGATTAAATGATGTTAAATAATATTAAAATATTATAAAAATAATATTTTTTGTTGTAAAATAAAAAATTAGACTTAGGATAATTTTAAAAGACCTAAAACCAAGTTTTAAATAAACCAAATTAAACCCTAGGATTAAATCCGGTTCAACTGAACCAAACCAACATGAACCGAACCTGGTTCAATTGAACCAACACCAAACCCTGAGGGTCGGATCCGGGTCTAACCCGCATACCCAAAATTCGCCTACCCGTAACCCGAAACCTTTCTCCTCCCCCAGCAGCTCAGCACCCGTAACCGCCGTGTAACCTACGAGCTCCCCCGCCGCTTCGCTTTCATAACCGTCGTCGTCTTCTCCTCTCCCCGAACAGCCGACGACGCAGCTCCCTCCCTCGCCCTATAAAGCCTCCCCTTTCTCAGCCCCGAGCAGCTCCGACGAGATCCCCGCTGCCTATGCCCTAACTCTGCCGCATTCGCCTGACCGAGAAACCCTCTGCCACCCGCCATTCCGGCCTCAGCGTGCCCCGCCCTGCAGCCGTTATCCACCGTTGTCATCTTCTCCGCCTCGAGATTCCCAGCCCCGTTCCGCCATCGTCCCCGACGACCCCGCAGCAGCAGCTCCGTCTGAGCAGCCGCCGTGCCAGCCCCGAGCGCCTCTGCTGCCACCGTCTTCAAACTCGCCGTGCTCCGTCGACCTCCCCGTGGTACCTCAGCCGAGCCGCCTCCGCCTTCCTCAGCTCCGGCGATCGAAGGAACCCTAAACCTAACCCTAGCTACAGTACTGTGTCGAGTGATATCGTGTCGCCTCAGGGACACGAAAAAACCCAGTCTGCGTAGCCCTGTTCATGTACCCTTTTCTCTTTCCTCGTTGCCCCATTTTCTGTTTCGTCTGCTATGATGCGAACCCTGCGTGACCCTCTCGATGCCCGTACAAACCGCTTGGTGTGTCGCATCCTGTGGTAATCGTAAACTGCGATCCAAAAACAGAAAAAACTACACCCTATTTTCTCCAGAAACTGAGTGCGCCCCACCAAACAGGACGACTTGGTCGCATGCAATCTTTACCGAAAGGTGCGCGTCGTTGATACGGAATTGCGAGATTTCGCATAAGTTGATTTGGATGTGCGTGCACACCGGAATCAACGCGTATCCGCCGACAACGCCCCATATCGACCTGTTCTGGAATATATTATAACTTCGTGTACACACGTCGGATCGAAACAAAACTTGTACCATCGGACTCATAACAATACGCTGGTCCTGTGACCCAAGTTTAGTTCGTTTCTGAGAACGTTGACAAAATTGCGTATCGTGGGCCCCGCGGCTCCACTTGACGGGCGATTTTGTGATCGGCTCATCGGAATCCAATTCTGGAAGTTTCGTTGGGTTCGTATCATCGTTCTGGACTTGTTGACACTAAGTTTGACGAATTTGGAGATCACTATTCCTGACATTTTTTTGGTGCAAAGTTGCCCACAGGAGGACCCCGCTTTGACCATAAAATGTCATTTTTGTCCCTGTGTTCAAATTGGACTCAAGAATAGGCGTTTCTAACTATTTAATATTTTCTGAATTTGATGGTGATATCTATTTCAGCAACTGGAGGAGTACCTGCAAATCTCGCTGCTACCAGAAGTACAGTTGGAGTTAGAACCCCAGGCAAGTGTACCTTGCCAACATTGCAGTTCTTGTTACATATTTTCTTGACTTATTTATATATTGATGTAAATGCTTAACCTAGGACCGTATGACTTACTTAGTTTCAGAATCATATTCGGGTGCCAATACCGTACGCGAGGTTGTGTAACGTCACCTAGACATGGATACCGAGACCCTATACTTTCTCGTACTTGCCTTATCAAGTATATCATAACCCAGGACACCTGATACTATTTATGGGACAGAATCTTTCTGAGATATTCATGGTGATTCTGTATAGGTTACAGGTTTCATGATATATTCTTTCGCTTAGATATTATATGACTTGATGCATTAGTTATAATCCTGCGTGGCATGGACATGAGACGTCGTGGACATAAGATGTATGATTATATTCGGTGGAGAGAGACACACAGGCTACAGGTTGATTATATTATGCTGGCGTCTCAGTCTCTCTCTGAGCTAGACAACCACATAATATCACTGCTACCGGCTCCCCGACACAGAGCTTGTAGTGGTCTCAACCTGAGTTCTAGTGATGCTCTCATCTTGCATATCACTTAGCTGGTTATATAGTTTTACCCTATTGTTTCATTTATTGCTGTATTGTATTTATTTTGGCTTAAGTTATTTTGTACCTTGCTATGTCCCCTGAGGACCTGGATCCAGATTATGTCCCCAGGATTAGCAGACAAAATTGACCCCGAGGTACACGGGACAGGAGCATTAGCAAGAGCAGGAGCAGGAACAGGAGCAGGCACTGGATCAGTACCAGATCCAGTAGACGAGTGATCCCCGAGGGTATCTTCTGAGTATCTACTTTGTCCATACTCAGTAATTGCTATTGTTATCCTTATTCTTGTATCTTGACAGCTGTATCAGACTCATTGTCGGGTTGTTCCCCGACTTATTTTTTATTAGAATTATTATTGCTTTATATTTTTGATATTGCTGTATTCATTTTTGTGGATGAAATTAGTATATCTAGACCCTTATTATTGTATTACATCTTAAGTACATCCTGATGGGTCCATTAAATTAGGTTTGCCCATCGGTGTGTGCTGCTAGCCATTGCCACGTGTCTAGTCCCTCGATATTTTGGGACTGGGGCATGACATGGTTTTGTGGTGGCCCATGCAGATCAACGACTAAATTTTTTGATTTCAACTTAGGGACCGAGCAAGCCTGTAATAAGAATAGGATAAGTTTTTAGGATCTCATCCACTTGCTTGAATCATTCTTGACATCTATATCGGACTCGAATTTATTTTTTGACTTGCATCCTGCCTTGATTCCTGTGCGCCTCTTATAGTTTATTTTGGTTGCAGAGTTATGGATTCAGGAACAAACGACAAGATTCCTATAAAATCACCACGGGATGCTTTGGTAACCAATGAAGAGGAAGTAACACCAGTAGAAGAAGGTCAATCCACTCAACAACATAGTCAAGCGAATCAGTATGCCTCGGGAATCTAGCAAGATGATATTTCACCATCGATGCAATTTACTCCACCAATGCCCATAATTCCACAAGGGCAGGCTATGGACGGGCAGCAGATATTTAAAATATTCTACGCAATGATGCAAGCCCATCAGAAGGTTTATCAAGAAGCTCAGCAAAACCAAGCGGAGAAGTTCATTGACAGACTTAGCTCTGAGCTACGGAAGTTCATCAGCTCCATTGTAACTACCTTAGACACGGATGTTAATGCTGCAGCACGACCAATGGAGAGCATCATAAGGATAGAGTCTAGCCAGAAGCGGCCGTATGCATCAGCACCAAACCAAGCACAACAAGAAAGAGTTACAAAGCGACCACAGATGAATCCACCGCAGAAAGCATATACACCACTTGCACTAGTCCTTCCTACTTGTCACTACTGTGGCAAGGTAGGCCATCTCGCTAAAGAATATCGACTCAGATTGGGACTATATTTATCTTGCAGATCCAAAAAGTATTCGGTAAGGGATTGTCCTGAACGTCGAGAGAAAGCATTGATGATTCATCAACCAGCCACATCAGCATCAGTCGGAGCACCACAGGAAAAAATTGCAAAGAAGTCTCACATGCACCAGCCACCAGAAGCATCTTCGCAGGCACTGCCTATCTGTCAATACTGTCGCAAGCGAGGCCACATTGAGAACAAGTGCAGACGTAAATTGGGATTATGTTTAATTTGTGCGTCCAACCAACACTTAGCCAAGGATTGTTCTCAGCATTGAAAGGGCGCACTAATGTTAAACAGACAAGTAATACCAGCACCAAGGCCTGTTTATCCAGCATTGGGAGTACCACAGACGGGAATTGGAGAAGTCAGACCACCTACCCCAGGAGGGTATCAGCTGAGGCCACCCTTGGCACCACAAGCAGCACTCTTCTAGCAAGCTCAACAGCAGCAGAGGAATTATCTGCTAGGACGCGGACAAGCTCTGGCGATGACCTTAGAGGACGCACAGATTCATGGAGTAGCTAATGCGCATAAGTTTTCCATAGTTATCCGTTTTTAGTATTGCTTTAGTTCGTGCCCGTTGGTTCGTGACCCTAGCCTTAACCTAGTAATTTTGAACTTGCTAATAATTGATAATCTAGTATGTTTTATAAGTGATAACCTAGTTTTCTAAAACTGTAGTTTCTAGATTTCCTGTATTCTAGAAATTTCATAACTTCCATTTCTTAGGGAAGGGATTCCCTATGTGTTCTTCTTAAAACCCTCATTCTTGATCGTGCTGTGCTTCGAACAATGTTTGCAACCGTGTCATCTCTGTTGACCGGTTATTCTTTGATTGCGAGGATGCAATCCTCTTAAGGGGGGTAGATTGTAAATCCCCTGATTTTTTTGGATTTTTAAAATCAATTTTTACAATTTTTTGGAATTTTTTAGGATTTAAATTAAGGTATTTTTTAGATTAAATGATGTTAAATAATATTAAAATATTATAAAAATAATATTTTCTGGTGTAAAATAAAAAATTAGACTTAGGATAATTTTCTGGGAATTTATTGGACCCCAAAAATATTTTTAAAGACCTAAAAACCAAGTTTTAAATAAACCAAATTAAACCCTAGGATTAAACCCGGTTCAACTGAACCGGACCCGGTTCAATTGAACCAACCCCAAACTCTGCGGGTCGGATCTGGGTCTAACTCGCAAACCCGAAATCCGCCTACCCGTGACACGAAACCTTTCTCCTCCCTCAGCCGCTCAGCCCCCGTAACCGCTGTGTAACCGACGAGCGCCCCCGCCGCTTTGCTTCCACAACCGCCATCGTCTTCTCCTCTCCCCGAATGGCCGACGGCCCAGCTCCCTCCCTCACCCTATAAAACCTCCCCTCTCTCAGCCCCGAGCAGCTCCGGCGAGATCCCCAGCTGCCTATGCCCTAACTATACCGCCTCCGCCTGACCGAGAAACCCTCTGCCACCCGCCATTCCGGCCTCGCCGTGCCCTTTCCTCCAGCCTTCATCCACCATCGTCATCTCCTCTACCTCGAGACTCCCAGCCCCGCTCCTTCATCGTTCCCGACGACTCCGCAGCAGCAGCTCCGTCCGAGCAGCCGTCGTGCCAGCCCCAAGCTCCTCCGCTGCCACCGCCTTCAAACTCGCCGTGCTCCATCGACCTCCCCGCGGTACCTCAGCCGAGCCGTCTCCACCTCCCTCAGCTCCGACGATCGACGGAACCCTAAACCTAACCCTAGCTACAGTACTGTGTCGAGTGGTATCGTGTCGCCTCGCGGACACGGGAAAACCCAGTCTGCGTAACCCTGTTCAGGTACCCTTTTCTCTCTCCTCGTTGTCCCATTTTCCGTTTCGTCTGCTGTGACGCGAACCCTGCGTGATCCTCTTGATGTTCGTACAAACCGCTCGGTGTGTCGCGTCCTGTGGTGATCGTGAACTGCGATCCAAAAACAGAAAAAATAATACCCCATTTTTCCCCGGAACTGAGTGCGCCCCGCCAAACGGGACAACTTGGTCACGTTTGGTCTTTTTTGAAAGGTGCGTGCCGTTGATACGGACGTGCGAGATTTTGCAGAAGTTGATTTGGATGTGTGTGCACACCGAAATTAACGCGTATCCACCGATAACGTCCCATATTGGCCTGTTCTGGAACACGTTGTAACTTTGTGTACATACGTCGGATCAAAATAAAAATTATGCCATCGAACTCGCAGTAATACGCTGGTCCTGTGACCCAAGTTTGGTTCGATTCTGAGAACATTGACAAAATCGCGTATCGTGGGCCTCCGGCTCCACTTGACGGGCGGTTTTGTGATCGACTCATCGGAATCCAATTCTGGAAGTTTTGTTGGGTTCGTATCATCGTTCTGGACTTGTTGACACTAAGTTTGACGAATTTGGAGACCATTGTTCCTGACACATTTTTTGGTGCAAAGCGGCCCACAGGAGTACCCTGCTTTGACTAGAAACTGCCATTTTTGTCCTTGTGTCCAAATTGGACTCAAGGACAGGCGTTTCTAGCTATTTGATATTTTTTGAATCTGATGGTGATATCTATTTCAGCAACCGGAGGAGTACCTGCAAATCCCGCTGCTACCAGAACTACAGTTGGAGTCAAAATCCCAAGCAAGTGTACCTTGCCAACATTGCAGTTCTTGTTACATATTTTCTTGACTTATTTATATATTGTTGTACATGCTTAACCTAAACCGTGTGACTTACTTAGCTTTCGAATCACATTCGGGTGCCAACACCGTATGCGGGGTTGTGTAACGTCACCTAGACATGGATACCGAGACCCTATACTTTCTTGTACTTGCCTTATCAAGTATATCATAACCCAGGGCACCTGACACTATTTATAAGACAGAATCTTCCTGAGATATTCATGGTGATTCTGTATAGGTTACGGGTTTCATGACATATTCTTTTGTTTAGATATTATATAACTTGATGCATTAGTTATAATCCTGTGTGGCATGGACATGAGACATCGTGGACATGAGATGTATGATTACATTGGGTGGAAAGAGACACACAGGCTACAGGTTGATTATATTATGCTGGCGTCTCAGTCTCTCTCCGAGCTAGACAACCACATAATATCACTACTACCGGCTTCCCGACACAGAGCTTGTAGTGGTCTCAACCTGAGTTCTAATGATGCTCTCATTTTGCATATCACTTAGCTGGTTATATAGTTTTACCCTATTATTTTATTTATTGCTGCACTGTATTTATTTTGGCTTAAGTTATTTTGTTCCTTGCTATGTCCCCTGAGGACCTGGATCCGGATTATGTCCCCAGGATTAGCAGACGAGATCGACCCCGAGGTACACGGGATAGGAGCATTAGCAAGAGCAGGAGCTGGAACAGGAGCAGGCACTGGATCAGTACCAGATCCAGTAGACGAGTGATCCCCGAGGGTATCTTCTGAGTATCTACTTTGTCCATACTCAGTAATTGTTGTTGTTATCCTTATTCTTGTATCTTGACAGCTGTATCAGACTCATTATCGGGTTGTTCCCCGACTTATGTTTTATTAGAATTGTTATTGCTTTATATTTCTGATATTGCTGTATTCATTTTTGAGCATGAGATTAGTATATCTAGACCCTTATTGTTGTATTACAGCTTAAGTACATCCTGATGGGTCCATTAAATTGGGTTTGTCCATCGGTGTGTGCTGCTGGCCATTGCCATGTGTCTAATCCCTCGATATTTTGGGACTGGGGAGTGACACCCGGCTACCGCACCACCGCCATAGCCACCGCCACCCACCGCCAACATCAACCACACCACTATTACCAACAACTTCACCATCACCTCCCCCACCACCCGACTTCACCTAAACCCTCCCCACCGCCACCACAGGCCACCACCACCACCACTACTACCTCCGCCATCACCTCCGCCACCGAACCACCACCGCCACCCCCCATGGGCCGTCGCAGCCACCGCCACCACTCCCCACGGCACCCCGCACCATAACCACCAACCGCAGCAACACCCCCCCGACCCCGCTAACCCTCACCACCGCCACCACAGACCACCACCACCACTACCCCCACCGCCATCACCTCCGCCACCCCCTGCCACCTTGAGCCGCCGCCGCCCCAGCCACTGCAAGCCCCCGCCAGAGCTGCTGCAGCTACTACTGCTGCGACTGACCTCCCCCCCCCCCCCCCCCCCCCCGCCGGCGACGACGACGACGCCCCCCCCCCCCCCTCTGACACGTCAGGCCCCCATACGTATATATATATATATATATATATATATATATATGTTATGTATAATTGTATATATTATGTATTTATATAATAAGTATATATACAGTATATATATTTTATTATATTATGTATATATACAATTATATTTATTTATACTATTATATATATGTATATATGTACATGTATAATTTATTATTATATAATATATATATATTATATAATTATTTATATATATATATATTATGTACTTATATAAAAGTATATATATAATATATATACACTATATTATATTAAGTATATATATACTGTTATATATTAAGTATATATATATAATATATATATATTATATTATCCTATATTATTATTATTATACTATTATATATATATATATATATATATATATATATATATATATATATATATATATATATATATATATATATATATATATATATATATATATATATATGTATATATTGTTATTATTATATAAATATATGTATATGTATCATACATATATATTAAGTATATAAATATATATACTATGTATATATAATATATATATACTATATATATTTTTTATTTTTGTGTATTATATATATATTATGTATATATATACTATTATATATATTTATATGTATATATTATATATATATATACCTTATATATATTTAATATATATATATATATGTATTATATATATATTTATGTATTATATGATATGTATACTATTATATATATATATATATATATATTTATGTACATATATATTTATAGTATGTATATATAATATATTTATATGTATATACTTATATTATGTATATATATATATATATATATATATATATATATATATATATATATATATATATATATATATATATATATATACCTTATATATATTTAAATATATATATATGTATTATAATATATTTATATATATATATATTTATACTATGTAAATATATACTATATTTATATGTATATATTTATATTATGTATATATATATACTTTAATATATATTTAAGTAGGTATAATATATATGTATTATATATATATTTAATTATTATTTATGTATTATTTGTATATATGTATATTATATATTATATGTATATAAATATATATATATATATTATGTATATAAGTATGAATATATATATATATATATATTATTATACTCTGTATATCTTATACTATATGTACGAATGAATAATTGCATATTAAAATTATAAATTCACGACTCGTGTACGTCTTAACAGAGTGCACCTACGACGCAGTTAGTGATCCCAGGTCACAGGACCATTCAGACACAACTGCGGGAACAGATTTTTGGCACGCCCAGCTTGCGGACGTAGGCAAGTATACCTTGCCAAATTTTTACTGTTTAAACTATAAACTGTTGTATATTTTTTTGTTTTAATTACATATAACTGTGAGCGTCCGAGATTGTCTCGGGTGCCGTCGACGAATACGTCGACATGTAGTGTAACTGGCTTAGACTTTAGCAGACTCACCTACAATTACGAGGGTATTTTGATATCCTCCTAGACCCTGATACTTGTACACGTAACACGATTGTAATTCATATTGGGATGCGAGTTTGCGTACTCGATTAGCTACCGGTGCATGTGACGTACATCACGGTTTAGCACGTAATCAGGACTATTTAGAATAGCTATGACTTGGCATATAGTCATGTGATATACACATCGTGTATTCGACTTGTGTATCCGCATTCGACGGGGAAGACAACTAGTAGGCGTATGGGATACCCATATTGGACTCCGTAGTATCTAGAGGAGCCACGGATCCAATGACTTTCTTTATTCAGATACCGCATTTTTCGGAGCGATACGGGCGTATATATATTTGCAGATACCTCATTCTTCGGAATGATGGACGTTACATGATCAGATACCATACTCTTCGGAGAATGGACGTTGTAATGCCCGCAATCGCACGGTACATTACGCTGAGTCAGATTGAATAAAATAAATGCTGGTTACATTTAATTTGTTGGATTTTGGGAAGAAGTATTAATTGAGTTATTTCATGTGCAGATAGCTAGCGGGTTCGATGGAAATCAGGTGTTCGTTCAGAGCAGTATTAAGATAGCTGGATTAGAACGATAATGCCGTCTTCCTTAGTTCGATCGGTCGGATGATTTGGAGAGCACGGTCTGCTCGCACGGTCATACCAGTTGAGTAGATCGTGCTTGAATCGGACCACGGGTTCAAAGGATTGGCCGTATCGGCAGGACAGGATGCTTAACGGGATCAAATATTGTGAGTGGGTTCTTTTCCTTCTCCTCTACTCCTTCATATCTAATAATATGAAAAACAAGTAAAGGCTTGAACACTTGGGCTGAAACATTGGAAATCACTACACTGAGGCGTACATAGAGTGTACGTCATTTGCTTGGATAGGATTGTGACTTGAATTGATATTGCGAGTTGGATAGTTGGAGCTAGAGTTGGAATATTGCATTTAAGGCAGTTGGTTGAAAGATGAAGATTATGCTGGGACAGTTGGAATGATACATTGAGTCATTGGGAATATCGAGAATTCGGGCGAACGAGCGTGCATCCGTGCACGGGTATCACTTGGTCGCTTTGTCTTGCAAAGCGAGCAGTTGTGGTTCGAAATCAAACAACTGCATCGGCGAGGGTATTGTGCCATATTTGGGGCATTGTGCCATGGATTTGCTTTGAGCATGGGTGTTGCACCATTTGAAACACTGTGTTGAGAAGAGGCATTGTGCCTATGAAAATAACTTGGATTTGGTGCCTTGGGCAATATGTTGGAAGAATGGTTATGGATTCTTTGGTTGGATATTTTGGTTGGATATCGGTTGAACGAGTCTAGGATCGCTTGGTGGGGCGAGAATGTTCGATCCTCTCATCATACCTACTTGGTGTCTGCATGTCACGGACAACCTGTGTTGCACAGGATTTTGTTTCCTCGAACGGGATGGACTCCGGGGCACCGGGACCGTTCGGCCATGGAGGAGACATGGGCATCACCTCTTGGGGGCGGTGCTGGTAGTCCGATACCACCAGGAGGGAGTAGCTGCCCAGCCCTGGATCGGGTAGGACTGCCCTATTGATCTTAGTCTGATCAATATCCTTTATGGCTTTGCCAGTGACTTCATATAGATTAGTGTTGGCTTGCTTTACTTTGGTTGGTTTGTGTTTCGTGTAGGCACGGCCACCTTGCCTCGGCAAGAGTGTGCACTCGAGATTGGATTGTATCAAGTTGGTTGAGGAAGGATATTGAGGCTTGGGATTGGTTCGATATGTTATCGTGCAAGCGATGGCATTAAGTAGGATGGTTTGCATGCTAGTTTCCTTCGGGTCGCTTATATAAATGCTTGTCGATTGGTTTGAGTTGAGTGCTTGCATGCTTAAACTGCTTTACAGTTTTTCTTAATATGTCATCCATATGCCATGAAATGAATCTAGGATTCAACTAGAAAGATCACCATATAACTGTTTGCATTCACTTTTTACTTAGTGTCGGCTTAGGCGAGTGGGTTACCCTGCTCACCAGTACGGTTGTGTACTGACCCACGTTTGTGGGCAATATTTCAGGTACGTAGGCGTAGTGGCGCTGCTTGGATATACGAGACGTGATGTATGAACTGTAAGTACCTTTGTGGGCTAGAGAAAAGAGCAAGAGTATTTCATCGCCTTCGTGGCATTGCCTTTGGGATATTTTATTTGGACCCTATCGTGAGCTTCGCTGCGTATTACTCTGATGTGTGCTTAGTACACAATACTTGACTTCCGCTGCAACTTGGTCGTTTCGATGATAACTTTGGTGGAAAACGTTCGCTGGCCGGAGGGAAGTTGCAGCGGGGTGGAGCGGCGCTGTCCGGTGGGTCGGCTGACCGGTCGGGGTGCACAGGAGCGGCGACAGCGGCTCTAAACAGGCGCGCGGGGAGGCTCCGCTGCGGAGGGGGTCACTTGCGGCGGGGCAGCGGTCGGTCACCGGCGGCGGACGCACGGCCGGCGGGGGTAGAAGCTGGGGTCGGGTAGGGGTACGGTCAGCCACAGGGAGGAGGGAAAAGAAATAGAGGAAGAAGAAGAAGAATGATGGAGGGAGAAGAAGAAAGTTTCTTTGCATGAAAGAATTTAAATGGAGGAGGAGAGAGAGAGTGGGGGAGTTTTTCAATGCATTGGGATTAGGGCCGGTTTGGGGAGTGGTGAGGGTGATGTGATTGTTTTATAGGATAGTGTGTGGGGATTGGAGGGTTGGGATCCATCCATTCAAAATGGATGGATAAGATTTAACATGAATAGGAGAGGGGTTTCTTCATATGAGGAATAGGTGGGTGAGAATGGGACCCTATATTGGGACCATCTCATTTATTCATGACCAATAGGATGTTGCCAACAATTTGATAATTGCGACTAAGCCCCCGTAAATTCAGAAATTTGCATGGACACATGAAATAACGCAAAAATTGCGGAGAAAAATATATTTAAAAATTGTCATGGTGAGGGGGTATTGCGCGTTAGGCGCGGGTCTAATTAGAAGAGCATTGGGATTAATTTAGGATTAAAATGGGATTTACAAAGTTGATAAATCCTTATTTAAATAGAGATAACGCGTCCCGCGAATTTAATTTAATTTGGGGCCCGTGGGGTCAAAATCCGAAAATGACGCAAAAGCCAAAAATGGGGGGGGCTTGGAGTCAGTCTTGGACCCTTTTGTTGGTCCGGCTCAACGGGTTAAGTTGGTACCCCAAAATCGAGGGTAACGACACAGGTGTCCGACACGGAATTAAATATGGGTTACGATTTTAGGATTGTTGCGCAATTAATTTAGAGCACACAAAAAATTGATTTTAACAGTCAGAAAAGTCCAGTGCCTAATTTGGCGAGTTGAGTCGGAAGTATAATAATTATACGGAATTTATGGGCTGATAATGGGCTCCGAATAACTAGACAAAGATAGGGCACGCCAAGGATTTTAATTAAATGAATTAAAAATACCAGACAAACTTAACTCCACTCTAAACCTCAACATCTGCTGCTAAATCCAAAATTTTCCAAAACTACTCTAACTATCTACAGAATAAATCGAGGGGGTTTACAGGAATACCAGGATAGCATTACACGAGTTGCTCGTACAACAAATGTAAGGAACAGTTGGGTATTGGGTTGGACTACTTAAGAGATCGTTGCACGGGATTGCTCGTGTTACAAAAGTATTAGACGATTTTGAGAATAGCTGGAAATATTGAGAATGGAACATAGAACAAATATGCATAGCGAGATTGCTTGAAAGAACAAGATGGTTCACTTGTTGGTTGAGTCTTTGTGTCAGACTTGAGTTGGACAAGGCAGGATCTCGCATAAGGAATGGCTAGCAGCGGATCTTGGATCAGTGCAAAAGAATCATAATACGAGTAGCGACTTGATTCGGAGTGGTATATGGGGTACCGCATATTGAGCAAGGCATTGAAATATTTTAGATAAACAAAATGGAAATTGCTTGAACGGACTCGGGTAACAGGAATATAAGTTGGTTGGTGCACATCGATTGAGTTGGAAAGAATAAAAAATGGAGCAAGTGAATATTGAGTTGAGAAATCGAGAATGGACTCCGTGCAAATGGAAGTATCATTGGGTTTAAGAGATGGACGAGATCAGAACGAACAGTTGGGATACGCTTGAGCGAAACGATGGGTTAATTGAAGAATAGCGAGCACGGACTACGATTTTTGGGCAACGCAATTGATTTCTTGGTTGAATAATGAAACACGATCTTGGTTTGGAGGGATAATGCGATAGATTCACATAAACTTGAAAGATTTTGGATATTGCTGCTCGAGAAGTCGACTCAGGTTTAGCGGAATTTTGGGCAAGATGGTGCAACGATAGTAGACGGATTCTCCGGAAGACATGAACGGATTGTGGCAACAACGGAAGGCAAGAATTATGGCGGACAGACTTTTGAAGATAGCTAAATATGGAAGCAATGTCAGAACAAATCACTGTGCTGCTTGAGTAAGTTGGACGTGCATTATGGAACGCGACAAACAGATAAGAATTTGAGCAAGCCTTTGGTTTCGAGAATCATTACAATTAGT
The DNA here is from genome assembly GCA_036927795.1 of Iris macrosiphon. Taxonomy (NCBI): domain Eukaryota; kingdom Viridiplantae; phylum Streptophyta; class Magnoliopsida; order Asparagales; family Iridaceae; genus Iris; species Iris macrosiphon. The sequence continues at coordinate 218,858,858 of JAYESA010000006.1, forward strand.
GGTACGAGTAGACGAACATGGCAATTCAAAATTTTGATGGATTCGGGGCAGAACGACGGATTGATAGAAGACGGTTTCAACGAGCGCAGTTCTCGAACTGTGGCTTGGATAGATAGCAAGACTTTAGGTGGCTAAGCGGCATTGGTTGACAGATCAACAGAGGTAGTGCATGTAGTTCTCGGATTTGGAAGTTTGCTCGGATGTTATGGTTGAATTTTGATTCAGATTTGCAGATGACATATAGCATGGTTCATAGTAACTGTCCATCGTGATGATTATAATTATTGAGCGTAGCTTCGGGACAGCTGACTCTAGAGACTTGACCGCCAGATCGGATATGAATATGGTAGACCCATAGAACGACCCTTGAGACAGCATATTTGAGAATACGTCGAGGGCAGATGTGAGCAATAAGATTTGGCTTATCGACTGAGTGTTGGATTTGAGAGACCCTTGGGATAGTCTTCAGCTGAAGATGCAGCCAGAAGATCGAAGCAATGGTGGAAGTAGCCTAGTCAACTGATGAGATTTAGAGTCGCAGATTTTTATTGATGGCATCGCCTTTGACTCATCGTGCCCTGGAAGGGAATAGCATTCATATGAATTGACGACTATGAAACTAGCTCGTGAAGTTAAAGCAGCGGCTCGTTCAGATCAAATCTTTGCGAATACTGGAAGGGACATGTGTGCCTCAGATTTATAAGATGTCTCAGAACTTAGTCTGGGAAGCATGCTCGTTCAGAAGGCAAAGGTGATATCCTATGCTTCGAGGCAGTGGAAGCAGCGCGAAGAACTATTCCATGCGCAACCTAGGAATTATGGCGAGTGTGTCCACGTTGAAATCGTGGCAACACTATCCCTTTGGCGTGGCGACAAGATCTTTGTGGATCACACGAACCTTAATATAGATGATCACCCAGCGAGTGTAAACTCCCTCGACCAGATTTCAGTATTTTAATATTATTTCTAGTTAATTAGAATTAGTGTAACTTTTTAAAAATTTATTTATTAATATATTCTATTGATTGTGCACCTGTTTGTTACACAATAAATTAGGGCACCACACTAGCTGTTAACCCTAAACTAATTTCTCATCCCTGCCCTAGACTTGCAAGACTACATTTTCCGTATTTTTAGCAACTCCCAGAAACCTCGTTTTGTGCTTCGTTTTAGTCGCACAAATATCGTTACAAACGTACGTATTTAATTCCTATTTAATTTTCTGCTCTTTACCAACCTCTGTACCCTAGAGATTTGAGGACCAGTAGGCACCTGTTTTGCCCAACCAAAAATACGATAATATTCTACACTAATTGTATTACAATTATCGTATTGACACCGTAGAAAAATTATGACCCTAACTGCCCCTGAATAATTAGTGAACACCGTGCGCAGTATTTATTAAATAATAAATACGGTGACCCGTATCACCTGCAGAATCAGACCCTGACCCTGCCCAGGCTCATCCCCACAGCCCAGGACAATTCCCCAGTATTTTCCCTCAATTCTGTGAATTTTAGTAATTTTTAGAACCAGGTGATTTTCCAGACAAATTTCATAATTGCGCAAATTCCCAATTTTTGGACTTTTATGCAATTTATGAAAAGTCAAGGGTTTTCATGCAAAAATTCCCATGTGAGGTGGCAACACCTCATTGGTTATTGAATAGGTGGATTGGGACCCACAAAATATCAGATAATATCCTTAATTATCTGAATTAGATATTTTATTAATTGAATTACTAAAATACCCCTCACATTTCAATTAATACCCAACATGTCCTAAACCCTAATCCTATTTAAACACCCCCTCCCCCATTCCCGACCACTTCACACCGCCCCTCCGACCACCCTCCGGCCACCGAACCACCGCCGACCACCTCGCCGCGTCCCTCCCCTTCCCTCCGACCACTGCCACCACCCGACGGCCGCCGCCTCCGCCTCCAGCAACGGCCGCAGAACCAACCCCCCAACACTGCCACAGCAGCTCCCCGACCTCCGACCGCCCACCACCGCCTCCCTAGCCCTCGCCGACCACCGCCACCACCTCCACTCGCTCCGCCTCGACCTCCCCTACCAATCCACCACCATCCCGCGGCCCCACGACGGCCTCCGCCGCCGGCAACTCCCCCGCAACCCCCACCGCCTCACCGCACAGCAACTCCCCTCCCCCACTCCGACAGACCCCCACCGCCACTCCGGCCACCCCCGACCTCTGCCACCATCACCAACCTCACCGCCACACCACCCTCCACCGGTTCCCCACCCTGCCCGGCCACCTCCGCCACTCCCTCGCCGCCGGCAGCCCCCGCGAGTTGCTGTTACTGCTGCTGCTGCTAGGAGCTACTGCTACTGCCGTTGCTCCTCCGGCCGGCCGCCGGCGACTCCGCCGCCGTGCTTCCGCCGACGGCAAGCCCAGTGGGCCCCCTGACAGTAGGTATACCCCCCCTAGTATTTATACGTATATTGGTATTATTTTATATATGTATATATGTATATATATATGTATATATATACTTATATATATGTTATATATATATTAATATTTACTGATATATTAATTATACTGTATAAATACAGTATAATTATACTAAATATATATTGTATTATTATATATCTAATTGAGTATTAATATATATATATTTATCTATAAATATATGTATATTTCTATACATATATATGTTTTATAATTAAGTTATTTTATATTTATATATATATTGTATATTATATTTACATTAAGAATATATATACAATATATAAATATTCATTATGTATTTTCATTATTTAAAAATATACTTATTTCATTGCTATTTTTGTTATATATATATTATATATATATATATATGTATATATATTTATATATATTTGCTTTGCTATTTCTGTTATTATATATTATATATATATATATATGTAATACATATAAATATATGTATATGTATATATATTCTATATGTATATTGTATATTATATCATAGTACTAGTTATACAGTACCTAAATATTATATTTATACTATATATTTATTATAATACAGTATATATACGTATTCAAAATTTCTGCATTTTTCTTTCTTTTATATATATGTAAATATATATAATTATATATAATTCCTACACTGTCTTTTATTTTATATCAGTGGATAAAACCCTGCTATTATATATTATTATATTTATCAGTGGTCACATATAGACCCTAATAATATTATTATAAATACTGTACATAACAGTGGTCACATATAGACCCTGATATTGCTGAACAGTACGGCATTTATATATGTATTTAAATTCCTGCAATGTCATTTTATTTTATCTATATATATTTATATCAGTGGATACCCCCTGATAATATTATAGTACTATATATAAACAGTGGATATACCCTGCTATTATATCATTTACATTCCTGCATTCTCTTTTCTGTATATATATATGCTATATATATACTACTACTACATACTATATCTATGAGAATATATATATATACTATATATATATATATCTGTGGTGTGTATCCTATATATACATAGGTATATATACTTTTATATTACAGCCTTGATATTCACGAACCCTGTCTATTTTAACAGAAACCAACTCCAGCACAGCCAGTGACCCCTTGTCACAAGCACCCTCAAACCTGACTGTGAGATCAGGTTACCAAACACTATCAGGGAGTAGGCAAGTATACCTTGCCAAGTTTTATTGCTTAAATATTAAACTGTTAAATGTTCTTATTTAAATTAAATTGTTGTCATATGAAACTGCTCCTGAAATTATATATAACAGTATGTATCTGAGATTGCCTTGGGTACAGTCAACAGATACGTTGACTTAGGGTTAATCAACGTAGTAGTTACAGACTTACCAACAACTGTGAGAATATCCTGATATTCTCCTAGACCCTATCACGGGAACACGCAACATGGTTGCAATGCATATTGGGATGCGAGCTGCGTAGTTGAATAGCTACCAGTACGTGTGACCGCATCACGGATTAGAATAATTCAGGAAATATACGACTTGACATTTAGTTACATTGGGAGGGGAGAACAACTAAAATACGTATGGGACACCCACCTCTTTACCATGTGCCGCACTCGACGGAGTGATACGGATGATATAAATATGTATTCATGTGACCATTCTCATCGTAGATGGAAAATTGTATAGTGCCCTTGAACGGGGGCATATGTGGCATATACTAGCCTGTCACTACAGATTGGTGAATTACGTCAGCATATGTCTAGCCACACATTTCCCATACGTACTAGGTTGTCTCAAATTGCATTTCACATAGATGGTTAGCACCCTGTATTTATTTTTATTCAGTAATTTCTATTCAGTATTTACACACATGGCATGTTGTTTTCCTGTATCTTGTTACGTCCCTCTGAGGACCTGGTTCCCTGCCAGGTTTAGCTGAGACATTCTACCCCACAGTACCTGGACCTGGACAGGAGTCTGGACATGCCTCGGAGACGGAGTTAGAGGAGATGCCGTCAGAATCTACCTGAGTGCACCAGGAGTTGGAGCTACATATTTTGAGGATGTTGTGCTAGTTTATCTTATTTCACTTCTGTTTACTTTTTGTAGTGGGATTGTTCCCACCTGACTTTATCTGGGTTGTATATGACATTTCAGATATAGCATCTATATATTCAGCATTTTTCCTGTTATTCTTGTGGATGAGATAGATTTACCTGTATTTAGACTTGTAGTATTTTAGGACAGCGTAGCACATCACTTCGGGTCCATTAAATTGGGTAATCCCTTAGTGACGTGTCAGCTGGCCAGTGACACGTGGCCTAGTTCCGTATATTTTTGGGACTGGGGCGTGACACGGTTTTAGTGGTGGCCCATGCAGGTCGAGTTAATTGCTAGTAACATGATATCATGTTCAGCAAACCTGCAATAGGATAGGAATACTAGGTCTCATCCACACTGACTCCATCCATAAATTTTGTATCCTGCTTGATTATCATCTATTAAGTCCTTCGTACTTTTCTAAATTTTTCAATTCTTTTCAGAAATATGGACATACCCGGGGAAACTGCGATTGATGGAACTGACCAAGCAACAGACTTCTCGCCAGATGTCCAAGGGACACCAATCCCGAGAGACCAATCTCCGAGAAGGATGCTGGTCAATCCAACAACCTCGTACCTTCACCAAGATCCGACCCAGGAAGCAACACCAGTCCAGCAAGAAGGGCAACCTTCTCAGGCTCCAACACTGCAGGCGGAGATACCTTTGCCTCCACCTCCAGTTCTCGTAGCCCTGATGCCACAACTTGAGGAACAATCTCAGATGTTCCAAGCCATATTGCAGGCTCAGTGGCAACAAAATGAAGTCCTGAGACAATGCTTAATGACGGTTCTGGAGAGGACAGCTGCCCCAGTACCAGCCCCTATCCAACCAGCTAGTACTGTTCGAGGCTTTAGCCGGATGAGCCCGAAAACCTTTAAGGGCAATGAAACTCCGGAAAAGATCTCAGACTGGATCTCCAACACGGAAATACTGCTAGAAGGTTCACAACTTCACCCTGACCTATGGATGACCGCAGTAAGGACCCTACTCCTCGGTAACGCCCGTCACTGGTGGGAATCTATAGAGCGCAGTACGGGCAAGAACCATACTTGGGAGGAATTTCTGGAATATTTTAATGCAAAATATTTCCCAGCCACAGTCAGAGATGATCTGTACTCCCAGTTCCTGCATTTGGAACAAGGAAATATGACCGTCGACGCTTATGATGCAGAATTCAGTCGACTAAGTCAATTCGGTGCCATCCTAATACCAACCAAGCTGAAGAAGGCCCTAAAGTTCCATCACGGCCTTACCCCCGAACTCCAAGGGTATACTACGGCACAGTCGAGGATTTTATACGAAGAAGTTCTTTCAGAGGCAAGGATACAAGAAGCCATTGGCCGAGAAGCAAGATGCTCAAATCCAACCATATCAGCCATAGACCAGACAGGAGCAGGAGGACCAATCCGTCACCTGGGAAATCAGGCACAACACAAGACAGGGCCATATCAATACAAGGAACTTCCGACTTGTCACTATTGTGGCAGGAAAGGACATTATGCCAAAAACTGCCGAAGGAAGTATAGACTATGCTTGATATGTGGAGATAATCAACATAGGGCCAGAGACTGCCCACGACACAGAGAAGCAACACTTCGGACTGGGCAAGGACCAGCAGCACCAGCCCAGAGAATGCAACCCCCTACTAGAGGTCAGCATTCCCCAGCATCTGGAAGATTTCAAAGGGGCCCACCCTTAGCCACCCAAGACACGCAGTACTACCTTGCCAGACAACAAACCATTAGACAAAGTCACGAGCAGGCCTTTGCACTAGCTGCAGTTACAGAAGAACCGGAAGGTAAAACCATTTTAGGTATCATTATAGTCGCATTATTACCAGCAAACCGCATATTTGATTCTAGAGCTACACTGTCTTTCACATCTAGTAGTTTCGTACCCATGCAAATAGTCAGGTTTACCGGAAGAGGCATTGTTCCAGTTACCAACATTACTAAAGCATGCTAGTAGTCATGTATAGTAGCGTAATGAGGACGCGATTCCCGGTACTTCCAATACCAAACTTTGACGTTATCTTAGACATGGACTGGCTAAACCAAGTACAAATGCTATCCTAGACTACAGGAAGAGAAGCGTCATCCTTAGACCACCAAGTTACCCATTCGGATATCAGGACTAAGCAAACACATCTAGGTAAATTGCTAGATGTTGCTTGTTAGGCTCAAAACATGTGAATGTAGGAATAGCTGAATACTACAGGTAGTTTCCAAATTAGATTTGATATACATGACTTATTAGGATAGTCAGTAACTTCTAATCTTGTGTTTTTACCAATAGATTAATTTCAGCTAGTATCAGGAATAGATCAATTAGACTGAAGGAGAGAGGGTAGACATATATTAGTCTTGAGAAAAACATCAGAAAAACTACCAATAATATGCGACCTGTTGTAAACCTGGTGATACCCATATAATCTGGATAAAGGGTACACATAGAGTAGAATAGGAAGACATATGTTTTCACCTACCCTAGAAACTATCAGACTTGGAAGAAGAGAAAAACTAAGCTCAAGGTACGTCATACCCTTCGATGTGTTGGAACGAATCAAAGAAGTTGTTTACAAGATAGCATTACCTCAGACATTGGAAGGAGTACATGACATCTCCCACGTATCCTAATTAAGGAGGTACGCTCTGGATACAAGTCATGTGCTTAAATGCAGACAACCTATAGTGTATATTAAGGTTGTAGAACTTAGAAACCACACCTCTTTTGGGTCAACTACCAACCTAGACAAGAAGTTAGAGATTATAGAATCTTGTCTATTTGTGAATTTGAATTGTTTTGTACTCCTCATATCCTAATCTAGCGTACTTATAATTGCTATACTACCTTAAATGATACTCTGCTATTATAGCCTAGTTTTGCAAGCTTATTCTTTATCAAGCTTGTTCATTAATTATGTATTATTGGAGTACTACACTAATACATTTCAGAATCAGTGTATTACGGTCTGATCAATCATAATGCACTAGATTCGCCTTCGCATAACTACTTCAAGTGGATTGAGATATAATGATTGGTAGACAGGTGTACTTACCCTCTGCGCATATCATATCAGCTACATAACTGTGCTAATACGAATATGTGAATAGGGAGTACCAAAATAGCATTTCCATCCACAACTGCCTTGACAATTCCCATTGAATTCTTAAACGCCTTGAATCTCCATACTTCTAATCCATTATCCCCTTGAACTCTTGATTACTGTTTTCCGTCTTTCCTTATTTCGGAAAGAAGAAACCTCGTACTTAGTGTAAATACAAAGTGTATTGTTTCTATAGTTATTTTTATTATTTCTTGGGGAATTACCAAACCCTATTAGTAGATTAGATTACAGTTTAAACTGTTCTTATTTTCTTAGAATGACTTTCGTTACCTACCTTACGTTGTATTACATTCCTCTAGTTCATATTGCATGAAAACATCATGCACCAGGCAAATCAACCTGGGAACGTGTAGAGGATATTCGATAATGTTTCCCCCATCTATTTCCAGATCAGGGTATGTCCAATATTTAAAACTTAATCTTTCGAATCAATCAATCTTTCGTTCTCATTATATGTGTATTTTTATTTCGAGGACGAAATATTCTAAGGAGGGTAGATTGTAAACTCCCTCGACCAGATTTCAGTATTTTAATATTATTTCTAGTTAATTAGAATTAGTGTAACTTTTTAAAAATTTATTTATTAATATATTCTATTGATTGTGCACCTGTTTGTTACACAATAAATTAGGGCACCACACTAGCTGTTAACCCTAAACTAATTTCTCATCCCTGCCCTAGACTTGCTAGACTACATTTTCCGTATTTTTAGCAACTCCCAGAAACCTCGTTTTGTGCTTCGTTTTAGTCGCACAAATATCGTTACAAACGTACGTATTTAATTCCTATTTAATTTTCTGCTCTTTACCAACCTCTGTACCCTAGAGATTTGAGGACCAGTAGGCACCTGTTTTGCCCAACCAAAAATACGATAATATTCTACACTAATTGTATTACAATTATCGTATTGACACCGTAGAAAAATTATGACCCTAACTGCCCCTGAATAATTAGTGAACACCGTGCGCAGTATTTATTAAATAATAAATACGGTGACCCGTATCACCTGCAGAATCAGACCCTGACCCTGCCCAGGCTCATCCCCACAGCCCAGGACAATTCCCCAGCATTTTCCCTCAATTCTGTGAATTTTAGTAATTTTTAGAACCAGGTGATTTTCCAGACAAATTTCATAATTGCGCAAATTCCCAATTTTTGGACTTTTATGCAATTTATGAAAAGTCAAGGGTTTTCATGCAAAAATTCCCATGTGAGGTGGCAACACCTCATTGGTTATTGAATAGGTGGATTGGGACCCACAAAATATCAGATAATATCCTTAATTATCTGAATTAGATATTTTATTAATTGAATTACTAAAATACCCCTCACATTTCAATTAATACCCAACATGTCCTAAACCCTAATCCTATTTAAACACCCCCTCCCCCATTCCCGACCACTTCACACCGCCCCTCCGACCACCCTCCGGCCACCGAACCACCGCCGACCACCTCGCCGCGTCCCTCCCCTTCCCTCCGACCACTGCCACCACCCGACGGCCGCCGCCTCCGCCTCCAGCAACGGCCGCAGAACCAACCCCCCAACACTGCCACAGCAGCTCCCCGACCTCCGACCGCCCACCACCGCCTCCCTAGCCCTCGCCGACCACCGCCACCACCTCCACTCGCTCCGCCTCGACCTCCACTACCAATCCACCACCATCCCGCGGCCCCACGACGGCCTCCGCCGCCGGCAACTCCCCCGCAACCCCCACCGCCTCACCGCACAGCAACTCCCCTCCCCCACTCCGACAGACCCCCACCGCCACTCCGGCCACCCCCGACCTCCGCCACCATCACCAACCTCACCGCCACACCACCCTCCACCGGTTCCCCACCCTGCCCGGCCACCTCCGCCACTCCCTCGCCGCCGGCAGCCCCCGCGAGTTGCTGTTACTGCTGCTGCTGCTAGGAGCTACTGCTACTGCCGTTGCTCCTCCGGCCGGCCGCCGGCGACTCCGCCGCCGTGCTTCCGCCGACGGCAAGCCCAGTGGGCCCCCTGACAGTAGGTATACCCCCCCTAGTATTTATACGTATATTGGTATTATTTTATATATGTATATATGTATATATATATATATGTATATATATACTTATATATATGTTATATATATATATTAATATTTACTGATATATTAATTATACTGTATAAATACAGTATAATTATACTAAATATATATTGTATTATTATATATCTAATTGAGTATTAATATATATATATTTATCTATAAATATATGTATATTTCTATACATATATATGTTTTATAATTAAGTTATTTTATATTTATATATATATTGTATATTATATTTACATTAAGAATATATATACAATATATAAATATTCATTATGTATTTTCATTATTTAAAAATATACTTATTTCATTGCTATTTTTGTTATATATATATTATATATATATATATATATGTATATATATATATATATTTGCTTTGCTATTTCTGTTATTATATATTATATATATATATATGTAATACATATAAATATATGTATATGTATATATATTCTATATGTATATTGTATATTATATCATAGTACTAGTTATACAGTACCTAAATATTATATTTATACTATATATTTATTATAATACAGTATATATACGTATTCAAAATTTCTGCATTTTTCTTTCTTTTATATATATGTAAATATATATAATTATATATAATTCCTGCACTGTCTTTTATTTTATATCAGTGGATAAAACCCTGCTATTATATATTATTATATTTATCAGTGGTCACATATAGACCCTAATAATATTATTATAAATACTGTATATAACAGTGGTCACATATAGACCCTGATATTGCTGAACAGTACGGCATTTATATATGTATTTAAATTCCTGCAATGTCATTTTATTTTATCTATATATATTTATATCAGTGGATACCCCCTGATAATATTATAGTACTATATATAAACAGTGGATATACCCTGCTATTATATCATTTACATTCCTGCATTCTCTTTTCTGTATATATATATGCTATATATATACTACTACTACATACTATATCTATAAGAATATATATATATATACTATATATATATATATATCTGTGGTGTGTATCCTATATATACATAGGTATATATACTTTTATATTACAGCCTTGATATTCACGAACCCTGTCTATTTTAACAGAAACCAACTCCAGCACAGCCAGTGACCCCTTGTCACAAGCACCCTCAAACCTGACTGTGAGATCAGGTTACCAAACACTATCAGGGAGTAGGCAAGTATACCTTGCCAAGTTTTATTGCTTAAATATTAAACTGTTAAATGTTCTTATTTAAATTAAATTGTTGTCATATGAAACTGCTCCTGAAATTATATATAACAGTATGTATCTGAGATTGTCTTGGGTACAGTCAACAGATACGTTGACTTAGGGTTAATCAACGTAGTAGTTACAGACTTACCAACAACTGTGAGAATATCCTGATATTCTCCTAGACCCTATCACGGGAACACGCAACATGGTTGTAATGCATATTGGGATGCGAGCTGCGTAGTTGAATAGCTACCAGTACGTGTGACCGCATCACGGATTAGAATAATTCAGGAAATATACGACTTGACATTTAGTTACATTGGGAGGGGAGAACAACTAAAATACGTATGGGACACCCACCTCTTTACCATGTGCCGCACTCGACGGAGTGATACGGATGATATAAATATGTATTCATGTGACCATTCTCATCGTAGATGGAAAATTGTATAGTGCCCTTGAACGGGGGCATATGTGGCATATACTAGCCTGTCACTACAGATTGGTGAATTACGTCAGCATATGTCTAGCCACACATTTCCCATACGTACTAGGTTATCTCAAATTGCATTTCACATAGATGGTTAGCACCCTGTATTTATTTTTATTTAGTAATTTCTATTCAGTATTTACACACATGGCATGTTGTTTTCCTGTATCTTGTTACGTCCCTCTGAGGACCTGGTTCCCTGCCAGGTTTAGCTGAGACATTCTACCCCACAGTACCTGGACCTGGACAGGAGTCTGGACATGCCTCGGAGACGGAGTTAGAGGAGATGCCGTCAGAATCTACCTGAGTGCACCAGGAGTTGGAGCTACATATTTTGAGAATGTTGTGCTAGTTTATCTTATTTCACTTCTGTTTACTTTTTGTAGTGGGATTGTTCCCACCTGACTTTATCTGGGTTGTATATGACATTTCAGATATAGCATCTATATATTCAGCATTTTCCCTGTTATTCTTGTGGATGAGATAGATTTACCTGTATTTAGACTTGTAGTATTTTAGGACAGCGTAGCACATCACTTCGGGTCCATTAAATTGGGTAATCCCTTAGTGACGTGTCAGCTGGCCAGTGACACGTGGCCTAGTTCCGTATATTTTTGGGACTGGGGCGTGACAGCGAGGTATTGAGATTGAGGAAGAAGTGTTTGCTTGAACTGATCAAGGCAAAGTTGATATTTGGGTAAGTCGCCTAGTTGGGGTAGTATCAGTTGTGATGATCGTTCGGTGCACGAGATATATTTTGGAGATGTTGCTAGTACAGATTCTGAAATAGTGGATGGATTGAGTTGGAACACGAACTGATTGAGTCAGTGAAAAATCATTATATTTGAGAATAGTGCTCAAATGGTATGTTGGAATGGAAATCAGGATTTGGTTCAATTGGGAGTAAAGCAAATGGATGCCTCGGACATAAAGATACCCTTGTAACTTGTTCAAATTTGCTATCGCAAAGCTCGACTGAAATGCATGTATTTTAGGGACGCCTTAAATATGTGTACGATCCAAAACTAAGCGATACGAAGAATTCGTATTGAGCTGCAAGGAGGATGTGGGAATTCAGGAATTTGTACGAGCGTTCAGCAGAGCGAGATGCTGAGTCAGGATCGTGAATATAAGAGTTGCATAGAGCAGATCTATGGATTGGACGAACGGTATGTGATAGGAATGAGTACCAGCACAGTTCGTGGACGAACCTGATTCTAAGTGGTATATTATATAATGCCTGCAACCGCACGGTGCGTTACGCTGAGTCAGATTGAATAAAATAAATGCTGGTTACATTTAATTTGTTGGGTTTTGGAAAGAAGTATTAATTAAGTTGTTTCATGTGCAGATGGCTAGCGGGTTCGATGAAAATTAGGTGTTCGTTCAGAGCAGTACTGAGATAGCTGGATTGGAACGATAATGCCGTATTCCTTAGTCCGATCGGTCGGATAATTTGGAGAGCACGGCCTGCTCACACGGTCATACCAGTTGAGTAGATCGCGCTTGCATCGGACTAAGGGTTCAAAAGATTGGCCGTATCGACAGGACAGGATGCTTAACGGGATCAAACATTGTGAGTGGGCTTTTTTCCTTCTCCTCTACTCCTTCATGCCTAATAATATGGAAAATACGTAAAGGCTTGAACACTTGGGATGAAATATTGGGAATCACTACACTGAGGCGTGCATAGAGTGTACGTCATTTGCTTGGATAGGATTGTGACTTGAATAGATATTGCGTGTTGGATAGTTGGAGCTAGAGTTAGAATATTGCATTTGAGGCAGTTGGTTGAAAGATGGGGATTATGCTTGGACAGTTGGAATGATACATTGAGTCATTGGGAATATCGGGAATTCGGGCGAACGAGCGTGCATCCGTGCACGGGTATCACTTGGTCGCTTTGTCTTGCAAAGCGAGCAGTTGTGGTTCGAAACCGAACAACTGCATCGGCGAGGGTATTATGCCATATTTGGGGCATTGTGCCATGGGTTTGCTTTGAGCATGGGTGTTGCACCATTTGAAACACTGTGTTGAGAAGAGGTATTGTGCCTATGGAAATAACTTAGATTTGGTGCCTTTGGCAATATGTTGGAAGAATGGTTATGGATTCTTTGGTTGGATGTTTTGGTTGGATATCGGTTGAACGAGTCTAGGATTGCTTGGTGGGGCGAGAATGTTCGATCCTCTCGTCATACCTACTTGGTGTCTGCATGTCACGGACAACCTGTGTTGCATAGGGTTTTGTTTCCTCGAACGGGATGGACTCCGGGGCACCGGGACCGTTCGTTCATAGAGAAGACATGGGCATCACGTCTTGGGCGCGGTGCTGGTAGTCCGGTACCACCAGGAGGGAGTAGCTGCCCAGCCCTGGATCGGGTAGGACTGCCCTATTGATCTTGGTCCGATCAATATCCTTTATGGCTTTGCCAGTGACTTCATATAGATTAGTGTTGGCTTGCTTTACTTTGGTTGGTTTGTGTTTCGTGTAGGCGCGGCCACCTTGTCTCGGCAAGAGTGTGCACTCGAGATTGGATTGTATCAAGTTGGTTGAGGAAGGATATTGAGGCTTGGGATTGGTTCGATATGTTATCGTGCAAGCGATGGCATTGAGTTCGACGGTTTGCATGCTAGTTTCCTTCGGGTCGCTTATATAAATGCTTGTCGATTGGTTTGAGTTGAGTGCTTGCATGCTTAAACTGCTTTACAATTTTCCTTAACATGTCATCCATATGCCATGAAATGAATCTAGGATTCAACTAGAAAGATCACCATATAACTGTTTGCATTCACTTTTTACTTAGTGTTGGCTTAGGCGAGTGGGTTACCCCGCTCACCAGTACGGTTGTGTACTGACCCACGTTTATGGGCAATATTTTAGGTACGCAGGCGTAGTGGCGCTGCTTGAATATACGAGGCATGATGTATGAACTGTAAGTACCTTTGTGGGCTAGAGAAAAGAGCAAGAGTATTTCATCGCCTTCGTGGCATTGCCTTCGGGGTATTTCATTTGGACCCTATCGTGAGCTTCGCTGCGTATTACTCTGATGTGTGCTTGGTACACAATACTTGACTTCCGTTGCAACTTGGTCGTTTCGATGATAACTTTGGTGTTTGACAACATCGCCTTGTACGAGCGCAACTCCAGGCTCGTTCGGCATCACGTCCTGATGAGAACGATTGTCCTGCGGGAGAGCTGTAAACGTGGTGATTCACGTTCAGCGGGGACTATCGAGCTTGCGGGAGATTGGGGCGTGACAGACGTTATGCCTACGCCTACCCATACGTACCAAGATTGTCTTCACATTGCATTCACTTAGATGGTTAGCAAACCTTTATTTATTTTATTCAGTATTTATATATATGACATGCTTTTATGTATCTTGTTATATCCCACTGAGGACCTGATTCTCTTCCAGATCTAGACGAGGCGTACTATCCCATGGTGTACGGACCCGGACAGGAGATGAGGTACGCATCCGAGGAGGAGCTAGAGGTGCTACCATCAGAGTCTCCCTGATCTTTGGTAGACCTACCATCTGGAGCTGGAGCCTCTTTACCTAGATAGACGATGCTCTAGCCTTACTATATTTTAGCACTTTTATCTTTATCTTTTGTAGTGGGTTTATTCCCACCAGACATATCTGATTTGTACTATGATATTTCAGACTCAGCACTTATATTCCAGCACTTATTTTAGTATTCCTTGTTATTTTGTGGATGAGATTAGACATTACCTGTTATCTTCTAGTATTAAACCTGTTAGTATTTTAGGATAGTGTAGCACATCTCATTGGGTCCATTAAATTGGGTAATCCCTCAGAGACGTGACAGCTGGCCAATGCCACATGGCCTGGTCCCGCATATTTTAGGACTGGGACATGACAATATAGCTCGCACTACGGGCGTGAGTCGTGCTGGTCGCTACCCCCAAGGTATGATGATTTCTGTTGTGCCCTGACGGGTGTGTGAGTTATGAGGCTTAGATCGAGTAGCCTACCCTTGGCCATACGTCGAAAAGTTGTCCTCATTTGTATTCATATAGATTGTCTTGTACAGCGTACTTATATATTTTTAAATATTATGCATGTTTACTGTATTTAATTTGGCTTGCTTCTATGTATCTTGTTACGTCCCTCTGAGGACCTGGTCCCTTTCCAGGTGTAGATGTTCATGACTTTTCGCAGGAGCACGGATCAGGACTTACCACTTATCTCTTTCGAGAAGGTCTTACCTTCGAAGAATATTTGATTATCTCTAGCGACAGATCACTTCGCTGATACCTTTATATCATCATCTTATATTTATTGGAGATTTACCCTTCTTCCTCAATTTAGTATTGTTATAGTCATTGGTAGTGGATTTGTCTCCACCCAACTATCATTTAAGGATTATTCAGACTCTTTATTCTAGTTTAGTTATTTACTTTCTGTGACTTATTGTGTGGATGAGATTATTATACCTATGACTTGTGACACTATATTTATACCACATGTGAGTTTATATTCATATTACAGCGTACGTGTGTATTATGGTATCCATATATTGGAGTTGCCATATACATACGGCTGGCATGCTTACGTGTTCCTAGTCCCACATATTTTGGGATTAGGGGATGACATATTTTTGTGGTGGCTCATGCAGGTTGAGAGCATATTGTCTCGATTACGTTAGTGTACCGAGCAAGCTTGCGCATAGGATTAGAATATAGGATCTCATCGACTTAATTATTATCTCCCTTTATTTTATTTCGTATTCTCATTTGATTGCTTGCATTACATCTTGCTTGATCCCTTCTCAACGTCAATCTTCTCTCATGCTTAATAGGGGTTAGAAAGATGACTTGTACTAGGTATATACACTCTAGTATTCAATAACACTATTAGTTAAATTTTTAAAAGTTTGGTAGTATGCCTTATAACCTAGTATCACATAGTCCTTCTGACCAATTAATAAAATATAAATGAATGACACCAACTATAGGCTTGCATAAGAAGATAGTGTTTATCTAGACTATAGAACTTTAGTGTTTATCTTGACTGTAGAACTTAGAGGCCCATACACCCATTTGGTTGACTTTAGACTTAGAAAAGAAATTAGTATGGCAACTGTAGAGGCACAACACCGATCTTCTTGGTGAACTTAAGTTATTCTGTACCTTCCTCCTTCATAATCAAGCGTACCTATATTTTTGTACTACCTTGACTTATGCTGCTATTATAGCCTAGTTTTGCAAGCTTATTATTTTTATTGAGCTTGTTCATAATAGATATTATTGGGGGCCCACACTAATATATTGTCTAAATCAGAATCGGTGTATTATGGTCTGATCAACCGTAGTGCACTTGGTTCGCTCTTTGTATCACTACTTTATGTGGATTGAGATGTAGTTGACTCAACTTGTTTGACGGATATACTTGCCCTCTAGACTGGTCAGAGCATATCATGTCAGGTACATAACTGTTCTGATATGAACATGCGAATAGGAATTTACCAAAATAAGGTTGAATCTACAACTGTCTTGGCAACTCCCTTTCGAATTCTCTAATCCCTTTGAATCATGTACTTATATTCTATCATCTCCTCCTTGAAATTATTTATTATTGTTATCCGTCTTCCCCTATTCTTGAAAGATGAACGTTCGTGCTTAGTATAAGTTTGATACACGAATAGTACTAGATATACCCCATAGGCCAAGCACTCATGATGACAAATAAGAGAGCGCAGGCACAGAAAGTCGTAGATACAGGTATGACCTTAGTTATATGTGTCATTTCATACTCATGACCCCCTTTATGACACGGGATCTTAGATGTATAAATAGACGTAGAATTATATATAAGGTAGTTTAGCATATATAAGGATGTATTGATATTCGACTCAGATGGCATACACGCAATGCTAATAGATGACATGCGTAGCAGCAGTAGTATTCTCTTCCTATCACCATATCACCCCCTTGGGTGGCTCATCTTCTCTTCTATATCTATCTCTTATCTCGTGCTTAACTCTTCCTATCATAGTCGTATCTTTCGTGCCATTAGGAATTGTTTAATTACTTCAACCTCACCCTTATTTTCTTAGTTAAAAACATAAATGGTTTAGTAAATAATTAATAACTAAAAGATGAGTACTTAATGATAACCCTTATATATATGCACTATAGCAATATCTGTACTCTTTTATTAATTTAACCCTTAAGTAGCATTATTTAGCCCAATAGGAATCTGTTAGATTGTTGAATTAGTTCATAGTTCCAATAGTTTTATAAAGTTAGTCAAGACCTTAAATTGTTATCCAAAAACCTAGACTAAACCTAGGAAAGAGTTGAAGGCACTTATTACGAACTGGCAACTATGACAAATTGCTGACAAAGTAGCGACAGCTGCAGCTAGACCTTTGTAGTAGATGTAAAACCCCTAATCCTAGAAAACCGTATTTACTTTTTTATTAATTAATAATTAAAATATAGTAATTATGAGCTAAATAGGAGAAATAGATTTTATTTAATTTTTATTTTAGGTGTTTGTAAATTTAGGAGATTTATGGAGCCGGTATAAATTTTTTCTAATTTATTTCATGTAGGAGACCCTTTGGACAGTTGCTAGCTTAATGGTATGCATTAATACAAATTCTAGATTTATATATATATATATATATATATATATATATATATATATATATACACATATATTTTTAAAAGAAAAAGAAAGTAAAAGAAATAAAAAAGGAAAGAAAAAGAAATAGAAAAAGAAAGAAAGAAAAATGAAATCCTAATGGATATTAAACTCTAACCCAAAACCCGTTATAAGCCCTAACCCATCTAACCCTATACCCGCACACATATGAAACAGCAGCAGTAGCAGCGCGTGAAGACCCCACGCGCGGCTTCAGTACCCCCCCTCCGCCTCGTTTTATATATCTTTGAGAAAACCCTAACCCTAATCCTAACTCTTCCCCTCGAGACCACCGCCGCCGAGCCCTGACCGCTGCCGATGTCCGCCTCCAGCCGCCCAGAACTTCCCGCACGACGATCGCGTGACACGTACAACCTCGCGCGCTGCAGTTTGGAACAACAACTTACCTGTGTTCCAGCCCTGTTTTTCGTCACCTCGCTGAACCAAACTCGACCCCGTCTTCACCGGTACGTTCACCACTTAACCCCCTTCAATATCTGTATGATAGTTGACCTCGAACAGCGCATAACCCTAGACGAAAATAGCGTCCAAGTTGACAGAAAAAGATAACTTTTGGGTATCGCAGAAAACTACGGTGACTACCTATGTTTCCGGATTCGTATCTCCCACCACAGAGATCCGAATTTGATTTTTCTTTAGGTATGCGGAGACCACTTGACCTAGTTTAATTTTTATTAATTATATTAAATTATTAAACTACTGTATGTAGAATTAAATTCGTTGGAAAACCTCAAAAATCTATTTTTTCTAGATTTTCAAAAATTACGAAATGGAGCACGTCCCGCCAAACGGGACCGTCCCATCATGTACCAAATGTATCAAAAGGTGCGTGCAGTGTACTCGAACACGTAAGATTTTGCAAAAATTGATTCGGACGCGTGTGCGCGTCGGAATCAGCCCGTATCCGCAAACAATTCCTGTATCGCAACTTTTGTGAAAGCCCTGTGCATTTTGTGCACGCTCGTCAGATTGTGACAAAACTTATGCCACTAGACTCGTGGTATCGTGTTGGTCCTGTGACCCAATTTTTATGCAATTCTGAGACTATTGACTAAGTCGCCAATTGGCGGGTCCTACAGTTGACTTTTTGGACAAATTTATGTTCGGCTCATCGGAATCCACCTTTGGACATACCGTCGGGTTCGTACTGACATTTAGGGTTTGTTTGACCTATAATTTATCCCATTTAGATACCTTTATTCCTGGCACATTTTTCGGTGCAAAGTGGGCCACATGTGGGCCCCGCTTTGACTCAAAATTATCGTTTTGCTCCTATATTCAAATTAGACGAAAGGGTAGTATTTTTTAGCTATCTCGCTTATTCTGAAAATGTTAGTGATATTTATTTCAGCATCCGGAGACGTTCATTCTGAGGCCGTAGTTTCTGATCTTGTGTGCTTGGCTCCTGGAAGTTACACTTTGCAGCTTTCTTACCAGGCAAGAAACCTTGCCAAATTGTTTACAGTATTTTGTATGCTTATTTTATTTTTGTATATTTATTGTATTTCTGTATATTTTTTGCATGTATAGTTTTCTTTCAGTCATTACTATATATTAGATATGTTGACACACACATGGCACTTAGTATCATGAGAGGACAATCAGTAGGCATATGGGTTTAACCACTCTGGTAAACCGTAGTAACTAACACGCACTATAGTGGTCGTATCCGATGGTCGCTACCCCCGAGGTATGTCGATTGATGGAGTCACGAGGGTCGCTACCCCCGAGGTATGTCGGCTGATGATGTCCACTGACGTGTGTGTGAGTTATGAGATTTAGATCAAGTAGCCATTATGGTCCGGTCTTCACGCGCGGGGGCGTTCTTTGCCGCGGGCAGTCGCGCGTGATGCGCGTGCGAAATAAGAACCCGTGCGCTCGCGCGCGGTTAAAGAACATGTGCGCATGCGCACGCGGTTTAACCCTTACCCATATATCGAAAAGTTGTCCTCATTTGCATTCATATAGATTGTCTTGTACAGCGTACTTATATATTTTCAAATATTATACATGTTCACTGTATTCAATTGGCTTGCTTCTATGTATCTTGTTACGTCCCTCTGAGAACCTGGCCCTTCCAGGTGTATCTGTTCTTGAGTATTCGCAGGAGCGCAGATTCGGATGGTTACATATGTTCGAGGAGGTCTTCTCTTCGAGCCCATGATTGATAGCTGGTATTCTTATATTGTGTTTGTGGTATTGCACATTTACATTCGAGTTGGTAGTGGATTTGTTTTCATCCTACTATCATCTTTAGATACTTTGGATTGAGCTCTAGTTTCATAGATATTGGTTATTTACTTATATTAATTTTTTATGGATGAGATTTAGATTATACCCTGTGACTTGTGATAAAGTTATACCACTTATGGATTTGATATTCATATTACAGCGTAGGTATGGATTTTGGTTTCCATATATTGGAGTTGCCATATCCATGTGGCTGGCAAGCTTACGTGTCCAAGGCCTACGTATTTTTGGGACTGGGGCGTGATATATTTTTAGTGGTGGCCCATACAGGTCGAGAGCATATTTTCTCGGTTACGTTACTGTACCGAGCAAGCCTGCAAATAGGATTAGAATATAGGATCTCATCCACTATTGACTATGATTCATATTCCTTTCAATCTGCCCTATTTAAACTATTGCATCATGCTCGATTCATGTGCTTTCCTAATAGTTCCTTGAGTATAGCCCCCTCATAGAATATAGAAGTCCCTGTTGTTAGATGATAAGTAGGTTAACCTTCCTATTAAGAATATGACTAGAATGTTGACACACCACTAAGTTTAGAATATCTAGTGAACCCTAGAATTCCTCATCTATAGATTGGTTTACCATTACCCCTTGATGTATTATGAAGACCTGAGAGTAGTATAGACACTACTAGAGTTAGTTAGAAGTTTTACCATAATGTTTGACCCTAGTATTGAGGAGCCAATAGAAAACCAAAATTTAATATTATGACTGAACCTAACCTTCATAGCTAGATAGTATTGGAGAACTATAAACTTATATCATTATCTTATTATTAGTAGACAGCACCTCAGGAAGCCTAGAGGAATGTAATCAATATTTTTTTCTTGATCATGCCTCAAACATAGCAACTAGCACCCCACTCCCCTTTAGAAAACTATGATGCTATCTAGAGCCCCCTATTTTAATTTTATATGTTGTTCCTCTGCGACCTTAACGTTTGTTAATTGTGCGACGACTAAATTATGTTCTTCTTTTCTTCATCTTTCAACTAGTGCCACCTGACACCTCTGATTAGAGACTAAGTGATTTTATTCTATGATTAGGATATATAGCCTGCTAGGATTATAGTTGTAAATTTGAAATTTTGAATTTTTGTGCTTGGTAATTAGAACTTGATAGTTTTAAGTTATTCTTGTAGATTGTGACCTGATGATTAACCCTTAGTTTTAAAATTGCGTAACATGTACCCCCCACCTCGATACGAGTTATATTTCCTTTCCCTTGAGGCCAGTAAATATTCCACTTACTATTGACACTTGCACTAAGACTAAGACTTAGGACGATCATAAGCTATGTAATGTAAGAGGATACGCTAATAAGTATCAAGATCTTTCCCTAACAATAGTTTATACTTTATTTACAAGGACAAGGTTATTCTGAAGAATTCCCTCAAGGCAATTACAGTATTAGTTATTGTTATAAGTTAGGTAGTATACCTCACAACCTAATATCACATAGTCTTTGACCTATTATTGAAGTATAACCGAATGACATTACCTGTATGCGAGCATAAGACGATATTGTTTATTCAGACTTTAGAAATTAGAGGTCCATACCCTAATTTGTCGACTAGCGACTTAGACAAGGAGTTAGTATGACAACTGTAGAGATTGTGGAGTCTTATTTCTTTGTGAACTTGAATTATTTTGTAACTTTCCTCATCATAATTCAGCGTTATATTTTCTATGCTACCTCAAATTATGCTGCTATTATAGCCTAGTTTTGCAAGCTTAATCTTTTATCGAGCTTTTTTATGACATATGTACTATTGGGTCGATACACTAATATATTTCAGAATCAGTGTATGACGGTCTGATCAACCTTAGTGCATTTTGATTCACCCTTCGCAATACTACTTTACGTGGATTGAGATATATAGTTGACTAGTAGACATATGTACTTGCCCTCTAGATATGTCTGAGCGGAATGTATCAGTTACATAACTGTACTGATACGAGCATGTGAATAAGAATTTCCAAACTATGATTTTAATCCACAACTGCCTTGACAATTTTCTTTTGAATTCTCTAATCACCTTGATCTCCATACTTCTATTCTAGTACCTTTCCCTTGAACTTTTTATCATTGTCTTCCGTCTTCCCTTATTTCGGAAAGACGAAACCTCGTGCTTGGTATAAGTTTGATATACAGATAGTACTAGATATATGTACCCATAGGCCAATCGTACTATTTGGTGACTATCTTTTATAATTGATTAAGGGCATATCACATATAATATGATTGGTATTAAAGTTTTGAGGATTGAATGACATGAGAAAATAAATTAAGGAATATTTTTTCTTAAATATAAGAGCCTTATATGATAGATGGGTAAATTCTAAGTTGGATAGAAGTCGCATTGTTAATTTGAGATTAAATTCTTTCAGATTGTGATCAAACAAGATTAGATTGGGAGATTCAAGTAACTTTAATTTTGAGAAATTTTAAAAGAAGAATTACGATGATGAAGATTTAACGAATTTTTAAATCTTGAGATTGAGGACCAAATATTTATACTTTGAGTACGTGATGTGAAGTTTGAATATTGAAGATTGAATCATTGATTTAAACCTTGAGGATAAATATAGAATTTCAAACTTGAACATTGGTGGATTGAATTTAAAATTCTTACAATTTGATGATTTGAATTAAGAGTCAAAAATTTGATTGTTGGATTACGTATTTAAAATATTGAGGATATGAATTAAATTTAAAAATATTGCAGAGTAAAAAAAAATTCATAAGTAAAAATAGGAATAATATTGGACTAGAATTATTTTCTAGAGAAGATGATAGTTGGAGATCGTGATATAAAATTTATATACGTATTTAATTCCTGAAGATGTTATATGGATCTAATTTAAATTTGGATATTGATAATTTAAAAAATCGAGAAGAGATTACTATATGATTTTGATTAAACAGAGGTTACCATAATTTTGAAAGTGATTGCGATGGATTAGAATATATTTTAAATTTTGGAAGAGATTGTGATTGACTTACCTTATATGCAAATGTGAAGAAATTAACAAATTATACCTTAATTTAATTTTGAAGATAAAATTATTTTAAGACCTACTTGGCTTAGATAGTGAGACTGAGGCTAGCTCGAATCCAATTAGAAATAGAACACGGTGTTTTTTTTTATTCTAACTTTGTATCCTTGTGCGTTCCAATCGAAATTGGAGACACAATCTTGACCCGTTTCGTGCAACCCAAAATCTTGTAATATTCTATCCTGAGCCCTCTATGTCCATGACCCTTGTGTCCCACCTAATATTATCCCATGTACTTCTAATTAATTCAAGAACACCATGCGCATTAATTTTTATTAATTTAACTCAATTCCCATCTTTGTGCAATTTTTTAATTGTTAGGCACTTTTATGCAAAGGTTTATTAAGGTGTCCACACCATTGGACATGACATATGAAGAATCCTAATTCTCCTCCATATGAATCTTCTCCATGAATTTTTGGAATGTGCAATGCGAGACATCGCTCACTCCTTTAAACCTAGCCTTGCATTTTAGATAATGCAAATCTTATACCATCATTGACTATCTATCGTGGCTTAGTTTTAATTTCGAGGATGAAATTTTTATAAGTTGGGTAGAATGTAAAACCCCTAATCCTAGAAAACCGTGTTTACTTTTTTTTATTAATTAATAATTAAAATATAGTAATTATGGGCTAATTAGGAGAAATAGATTTTATTTAATTTTTATTTTAGGTGTTTATAAATTTAGGAGATTTATGGAGCCGGTATAAATTTTTTCTAATTTATTTCATGTAGGATACCCTTTGGACAGTTGCTAGCTTAATGGTATGCATTAATACAAATTCTAGATTTATATATATATATATATATATATATATATATATATATATATATATATATATATATATATATATATATATGTATATATATATATTTTAAAAGAAAAAGAAAGTAAAAGAAATAAAAAAGGAAAGATAAAAGAAATAGAAAAAGAAAGAAAGAAAAATGAAATCCTAATGGATATTAAACTCTAACCCAAAACCCGTTATAAGCCCTAACCCATCTAGCCCTATACCCGCACACATATGAAACAGCAGCAGTAGCAGCGCGTGAAGACCCCCTCGCGCGGCTTCAGCACCCCCCCCCCGGGGCTCTATATATATATATATATATATATATATATATATATATATATATATATATATACATCTTTGAGAAAATTCTAACCCTAATCCTCCCTCTTCTCCTCGAGACCACCGCTGCCGAGCCATGACCGTCACCGTTGTCCGCCTCCAGCCGCCCAGAAACGCCCGCACGACGATCGCATGACGCGCACAACCCCGCGCGCTGCAGTTTGGAACAACAACTTACTTGTGTTCCAGTCCTGTTTTTTGTCACTTTGCTGAACCAAACTCGACCCCGTCTTTACCGGTACGTTCACCACTTAACCCCCTTCAATATCTGTATGATAGTTGACCTCGAACAATACGTAACCCTAGGCGAAAACAGCATCCAAGTTGACAAAAAAAGATAACTTTTGGGTATCCCAGAAAACTGCGGTGACTACCTATGTTCCCGGATTCGTATCTTCCACCTCAGAGATCCGAATTCAATTTTTCTTTTTGGTATGTGGAGAACACTTGACCTAATTTAATTTATGTTAATTATATTAAATTATTAAACTGCTGTATGTAGAATTAAATTCGTTGAAAAGTCCCGAAAACTAACTTTTTCTAGATTTTCAAAAATTATGAAACGGAGCGTGTCCCGCCAAACGGGACCGCCCCGTCGTGTACCAAGTATACCAAAAGTTGTGCGCAGTGTATCCGGACACGTAAAATTTTGCAAAAACTGATTCGGACGCGTGTACGTGTCAAAATCAGCCCGTATCCACAGACAATCTCCGTATCATAATTTTTATGAAAGTCCTGCACATTTTGTGCACGCTCGTCAGATTGCGACAAAATTTGTACCACTGGAATCGCGGTATCGCGCTGGTCCTGTGACCTAATTTTTACATAATTCTGAGATAGTTGATCAAGTCACCAATTGGCGGGCCCTACAATTGACTTTTTGGGCGAATTTGTGTTCGGCTCACCGGAATCCATCTTTGGATATACTGTTGGATTCGTACTAACATCTAGGATTTGTTTGACCTATAATTTATCCCATTTAGAGACCTTTATTCCTGCATGTTTTTCTGTGCAAAGTGGGCCACATGTGGACCCCGCTTTGACTTAAAATTATCGTTTTGCTCTTGTGTCCAAATTGGACGAAAGGGTAGTATTTTTTAGCTATCTCGCTTATTCTGGAAATGTTGGTGATATTTATTTTAGCATCCGAAGACGTTCATTCTGAGGCCGTAGTTTCTGATCCTGTGTGCTTGACTCCTGGAAGTTACACTTTGCAGCTTTCTTACCAGGCAAGATACCTTGCCAAATTGCTTACAGTATTTTGCATTCTTATTTTATTTCTGTATATTCATTGCATTTTTATATATTTCTTGCATGTGTAGTTTTCTTTCAGTTATTATTATATATTAGATATGTTGACACACACATGGCACTTAGTATCATGAGAGGACAATCAGTAGGCGTATAGGCTTAACCACTCGGGTAAACCGTAGTAACTAGCACACACTATGGTGGTCGTATCCGATGGTCGCTACCTCGAGGTATGTCGATTGATGGAGTCACGAGGGTCGCTACCCCCGAGGTATGTCGACTGATGATGTCCACTAACGTGTGTGTGAGTTGTGAGATTTAGATCGAGTAGCCTACCCTTGTCCATACGTCAAAAAGTTGTCCTCATTTGCATTCATATAGATTGTCTTGTACAGCATACTTATATATTTTCAAACATTATGCATGTTCACTGTATTCAATTGGCTTGCTTCTATGTATCTTTTTATGTCCCTCTGAGGACCTGGCCTTTCCAAGTATATCTGTTCTTGAGTATTCGCAGGAGCGCAGATTCGGATGGTTACATATGTTCGAGGAGGTCTTCTCTTCGAGCTCGTGATTGATAGCTAGTATTCTTATATTGTATTTGTGGTGTTGCACATTTACATTCGAGTTAGTAGTGGATTTATTTTCATCCAACTATCATCTTTAGATACTTTGGATTGAGATCTAGTTTCATAAATATCGGTTATTTACTTATATTGATTTTTTGTGGATGAGATTTAGATTATACCCTGTGACTTACGATAGATTTATACCACTTGTGGATTTGATATTCATATTACAGCGTACGTATGAATTTTGGTTTTCATATATTGGAGTTGCCATATCCATGCGGCTGGCATGCTTACGTGTCCTAGTCCTACGTATTTTTGGGACTGGGGCATGACAGTAGAGTAGTCGAAGTATTTGCAGACATATTGATCAAGTGGCATGGCAGTATTAGACTATGATACTTGACGGTTACAAAAAAAAATTATGGTTGTGGGATTCAAGACAAGTACCCCAAGATTCTTGACCCAATAAATATATTCGTCTTACAACCTAGACAATAGCCTCAAAAGACTTGACTACTAGTAGAATTCTTGTAAGTTGGGTAGTATCGACGAGTTAGAGGATAATAGAATAGTGTATGGACAATAAATGAGGAAGTGTTAGAATGACAAATCATGACTTTTAGGAAGCACTGCTAAATAGCAATGTAGTGTAATAGCTAAAGTAATTATTATGAATATGGGTTAGTGTCAATTTTGAGGACGAAATTTTTGTAAGTTGGGTAGAATACAAAACCCCTAATTTTTTAAACCGTATTAATTATTTGATTAATTATTTAATTAATTTATAGCATTTATTAGCTAATTAGAAGTAATAGAATTTATTTAATTTTTTATTTTGAGGTGATTGTGCAGTAGAGAATTTATGGAGCAATTATAATTTTTTTCTTAATTATTTTCAAGTAGGAGACCCAGTGGACAGTTGATAGATTTATTGTATGCACCAATATAAATTTTTCGAATTATATATATATATATAAAGTCTATTAATAGAAAAGAATAAAAAAATAGTAATAAATTATAGTTATAATAAATATACTAATAATAATAATAATAATAATAATAATAATAATAAGCGTTATACTCGCAAGCAAAGTTGAGTCTATAGGGGAAGCACAAACAAGATGCTAGATCCCGTCCAAACTTGTAACAAAATAGCTTACGACATTATGATCGGTAAACCTAAACACGGAAAACATATTGTTCTAGGGAGGGTAGAAATAAGAGATGGCTGCAAAAACTGACTGCTCGATCGTAAGCAGAAACAACAGAACTGCAGCTACCACGGCCACACCTGCCCATGGACTGCTGAAGTAGTCTCGGATCAGCTCCGCCCTCCATCGAGGCCATTTTGATTCATGATACGCGGTCACCCGAACAAACAAGTCGGCAAGATAGTTCCTATCAGAGGCATAGTGTATCTGAACGCACAGCTTATTGAAGAGATCAGCAACCGCCTCGTCGGTGCTCAACCTGTTGACAAGAATCCCCTTCGAGTCGAGCAACCTCACGTCCTCGGCGTCGTCGATGATGAGGTCCATGAACGCAGCATAAATCGTGACGTAAGTCCTGGTGTTGGGGTAGCACTGCTCGAATGCGATAAGGTTTCGGAAGAGGGGGTCGGTATAATCGTAGACTCGCAGCGGCGGAATTACCATTATACCGTCCTCGAAGGACACGTCTAGGAAGCTTCTGGCGGCCTCGTTGGTCTTAAACTTTATCCCGCACCTCATCAGCTCGGTCGCGCTAGGGATCCACTCCGGAGGAGTCTTTGCATACGGTACTTGTGAAGCTGATGGTTGATCAGGTTGCGAAGGAACGAGAGACGAATGGAAGAGATGGAGAAGGTGGTGGACTTGAGTTGCCGGCATTGATGTGAAGCCCCTGGACATGTTGGGATGGATGTCGCGGAAGAGCTGGAGCGCAAGCTTCGGAAGGTCGAGGCCTTTGTCCACCGGAGTAGCCAAGATGTCGAACAAGGTCTGGACTAGGAAGAAAGGGATTTGGTTCTCAAGCTTCAGTAGATCATAAGCTACTAGGTTCCAAATCCATAGCATTCCTAGAACAGGACTCTCAATCACTTCCTCCTCCTCCTCCTCCCCGATCTCCAACTCTACAGTATTGTCCTCCCCCTCTTCTTCGCCATCCATCCTCTCGTTCGCCATATCCACCACAACCTCCTCCTCGACTCCATCCCTCCTCCTTGCTTGTTTCAACAAGAGATGGAGAATGAAGCACCCATCAAGCAGCATCGTCATCGCGAGGTATTGCTCGTCGTGATGGACGCTATCCGAGTAGCAACTTCTCACCTTAGTATCCAACGCCCTCAGCTCCGATAGGCATCGGGCCAAGAGCTCGCTCGCCCCCTCCCGGCTCCCGTGGCGAGAGAGGAGGTAACGAACGCATTGCCACTTGTGGTCTTGTATAGTACTGCTCCTCCATGTAGCGTGGTTATGGTGGTAAGCTCCGATAGGCACTACCAGCGGCTCATAGGCCTTGCTGTCACCGCGACGGATGTGCTCCGGGACCCTGAAGATAGTCCACTGCCTTCTTGGATACGGCTTTGGGGCCTTCAGTTGCTTCCTCACGGACCCAATCCACGATGGCTCGACGTCTATGTCAGAATTGCTTTCTGGAGAAGCTGACACAGCTGCTGGTAACATTCCTTCATCATCTTCCTTCTCTGGATTAATTTTCGGGGTGGTGCTTACTACAGTAGCACAAGGGTTTACTACAGCATCAAAATCGTAACGACGGACGATTTTCTTACGGTCTCGTTCCTCCATCCCGAAGCAAAAGTTGAAGCTCTAATGGATATATTTGGTTTAGCTCACAAAGAGCTCCTATTAAGGAAAGGAAAATGATGTTGAAGAACAGTGAGAAAGACAAGGAGGAGATAAGGAGTTGGCATTTGGAACAGAGATGTTATATAACGCTATGTGCAGAGAAAAATGTTCCCACATTAATTCCAACAGCTACTACTACTATGAAGCGTTATAAGCAGTCACGTTTCTGGCACAGAGAAGAGTGCACGAAAACAAACTGATCTTTAAAGACAATGGGTTGGCATTTGGAATCTTAGATCCACTCTTTGAATGGGAAGAGGTCCCACATTTGGAATCTTAGATCCTCTCTATGAATGGGAGGAGGTCCCACCAGAAGCCCGCCTCCTCCCCCTTTCCGGAACTCCAAGCCGCTGCCGTCTTCGTCTCTCCGCCGCGGGATCTGCCACCGCGACGTCAAGTCCGACAACGTCCTCTTCGACGGACAAGGCAGGATCTAGCAGGTCGACTTCGGATCCATTGATCATCCACCGTCGACCGAGAGTCATCGTCGTCGAGTACTGTCAAAAATTTTGACAGTACTTCCTATTAATTTTTTACACTGCTATTTTGGGGTGAGAACTATAAAAAATTTGACAGTCCTAAACAAAATCTGGACATCCACTAGTAAAAAATAATTCGATGATAAACGTGTAAATAAAATATAAAAAGATTTAACTGTCCTTAACAACTTTTGATGTACTTTTAGAATTAGCAGCTTTATCCTGTGATTTCTTTTGGTGAAGTGTGAAATCATTCCTTTCTTCACAGAGGATGAACAACTCCAAAGCGGACGGATCTCGGTGGCTCTCCACTATCATGCTCTTCCCACACCTCTCGCCTCTATAAGTTGTTTCTTTACCTCTTCCCAATCGAGTTTTTAACCGCTTCTTTCATGAATTGATTACGATTTCGAAATTTTATAGTCCTTCTTTGAAGATCTACTACAGATTTACTAAGATCTAATACAAATCTAGAATATAGAACTAATTTTGATTGATTTGGTTTGCAATTTGTGAGAAAATATAAGAAAAAAATGATTGAACTTGCAAATCTGTGAATTTTTTGGGTGCTTCCAGACCACTTCCACCAGATTTTGAATATCAAAATAATTTTTTAAGTAATTGTGTGAGAAAATGGAAAGAAATTGGTCGAAAATGCATGTATGTGACTTTTTTATGTGCTTCCTACTCATCAGATATACTACAAATCTATAATAGAGTACTACTTTTTGAAGGATTTGGATTGAAATTTGTATGAAAATGGAAACAAAAAGATGGATTTGCATGTCGTGAGTTTATCTTGAAGAACCCCTTCTTCTTCTTCTTTTTCCTCATTTCAAATGGTTCCTCGACTTTTTCATGGATGTACATAAAATATTGTAGAAGAACATGCATTTCTGTGGTATTCGTATCAGACCCTCTCTCTTTGTAATCATACTATAAATTGGCATAATGTTAAAGAGATTTGCACTGTCAGAACTAGCGGGAACTAGAAAGAAAAAGAAGAAAAAAAAGAGAGAGATTGCGGTTTGCTCACTTTATAATCATACTTTAAACAGTAAATTGAAAGTGTTAATATTGTTCCTTTGAAGAACGTAAGATTTTTTTTTTTCTTCTTTTTAAGTTCTTATTAATGCAATATATTGACCGATTATGAATTATTATGTGCAAGTATGCAATTGGCAAGCATAATATAAGTGTATTTATATTTGGGTTATTTAGTAATAGGTCTCATCTAATATTTGATATTAGAATTTGAGTTTTCATTATGTCCAAATATAGGATTTGAGTCTCGTAATATAGGATTTAGATCTCCAAATTTGTAACAGATTTGGATGTAAACAGTAAATATGAGACCCAAATCCTATACTTTGATATTATGACGACCCAAATCCTAATATCAAATATTATATAAGACCATATTACTAAATAATTTTTTATATTTTATTAATTAATTTTAAGATTTTATTGTATTCATAATTAGAAATAAATAAATAAATGTGGTCGGGGTAACCTCGTTCTATTCAGAAGTGAAAAGCCATATCATTTCTCTACTATTACAAACATACCAACTACAAAAGTTACACTTTTCAAATCACTTCAATCAACATCCAAAAGGATTTCACACTTCTAGCATTAGCTTCTTCGTAACATCAAACAAAGAAATTGAGAAACTATGGGTTTCGGGATTTCTCACATCGGCTCACTTTTTCGAACCAAACAGACCTCATGATCGGAACCAAAACATTGAAAATATTTCGTTCTAGGGAGGATGGAAATAAGATACGGCTGCAAAAATCGACTGCTCGATTGTAAGCAGAAATAGCAGAACTGCTGCCACCACGGCAACACCAGCCCATGGACTGCTAAAGTAGTCGCGGATAAGTGCCGCCCTCCATCGAGGCCATTTGGATGCATGATACTCGGTCACCCGAACATACAAGTCGGCAAGATAGTTCCTATCAGAGGCATAGTGTATCTGAACGCACAGCTTATTGAAGAGATCAGCAACCGCCTCGTCGGTGCTCAACCTGTTGACAAGGATCCCCTTCAGGCCGAGCAACCTCACGTCCTCAACGTCGTCGATGATGCAGTCCATGAGCGCAGCATAAATCGTGACGTAAGTCCTAGTGTTGGGATAGCATTGCTCGAATGCGATGAGATTTCTGAAGAGGGGGGTGGTATAATCGTAGACTCGCAGCGGCGGAATTACCATTATTCCGTTCTTGAAGGACACGTCTAGGAAGCTTCCGGCGGCCTCATTGGTCTTAAACTTTATCCCGCTCCTCATTAGCTCGGTCGCGCTAGGGATCCACTCCGGAGGAGTTTTTGCATACGGTACTTCCGAAGCTGATGGTTGATCAGGTTGCGAAGGAACGAGAGACGAATGGAAGAGATGGAGAAGGTGGTGTACTTGACTTGCCGGCATTGATGTGAAGCCCCTGGACATGTTGGGATGGATGTCGCGGAAGAGCTTGAGTGCAAGCTTCGGAAGGTCGAGGCCTTTGTCCACCGGAGTAGCCAAGATGTCGAACAGAGTCTGGACTACGAAGAAAGGGATTTGGTTCTCAAGCTTCAGTAGATCATAAGCTACTAGGTTCCAAATCCATAGCATTCTTAGAACAGGACTCTCAATCACTTCCTCCTCCTCCCCGATCTCCAACTCTACAATGTCCGCCCCCTCTTCGCCACCCATCCTCTCGTTCCCTTTATCAACCTCTCTCTTTCCTTCCTCGATCTCCACCACAACCTCCTCCTTCGCCTCCTCGACTCCATCCTTTTTTGCTTGTTTCAACAAGAGATGGATAATGAAGCACCCATCAAGCAGCATTGTCAGCGCGAGGTCTTGCTCATCGCCTTCCACTCCATCCGAGTAGCAACTTCTCACCTTAGTATCCAACGCCCTGAGCTTCGATAGGCATCGGTCCAAGAGCGAGCTCGCTCGCTCCCGGCCCCTGTGTCGAGAGAGGAGGTAACGAACACATTGCCACTTGTGGTCTTGTATGGTAGCAGTACTCCCCGATACGGTACCGTGGTAATAAAGGTTGTAAGCGCCGATCGTCGCTATCAGCGGCTCGTAGGCCTCGCGTTCACCGCGACGGATGTGCTCCGGGACCCTGAAGATAGTCCACTGCCTCCTTGGATACGGCTTTGGGGCCGCTGCTGAGTTCAGTTGCGTCCTCACGAACCCAATCCACGATGGCTCGATGCCTATGTGATCAGCATTTCTTTCTGGAGAAGCTGCTGACACAGCTGCTGGTAACGTTCCTTCATCATCTTTCTTCTCTGGATTAATTTCCGGGGTGGTGCTCACTACATAAGCATAAGGAACAGGTCTAGCAGGACGGACGAGCTCGAGTTCCTCCATCGCGAAGAACTCACAACCAAGGAAGGAAAATTATGTTAAAGAACATTGAGCAAGAAGAAGAGGAGGAGATTAGAGTATGTCTAAGATTGGAATATCTGATGGTACTGAAGATGATCGATGGCGTGATTCACATTGGTTGGTCCTCTTGACGACGAAGGATGGCGTGATTCACATTGGTTGGTCCTCTTGATGACCAAGGAAGGTTAAAAAAAGAAAAAGAGACGTTGAGTATAAAGTGATAATATGTTTCCAACAAAAGGATTTAAAGAGGTGATTGCCATTGGTTATGATTTGATAAGCTAGGTGAGAAAATTGTGACCACATTAAAAAAAGTTAAAAAGAAAAAGAAAAAGAAAAAAAGAAAAAGAAAAAAGAAAAAAGGAAAAGAAAAGAATAAAAAAAAATTAACAATAATATATACTAATAATAATAATATAAAATAATCTACTACTATTATTTGTTCTTTTCTAGTAGTACAAAATAGGTGAAAGCACGTGCGTATATACTAGTAATAATAAATCCAACATAGTAATAATAATAACATAATTTTTTTAAGAAGATAACGAAATATAGAAAAATAATAAATAAGATAATAAGTTAGTAAAATTCAAAAAAAATAATATGTCACCAAAAACATTGACGACATGAATGCACACTGCATGTCACAAAAACAAAAATGCATTCATGTCACCATTGTTATTGTTGTTGACGATATAAGTGTTCGCCAATGTTTCTGAGGACATTATCTTTTTTTAAAATTTACCAACTTATTATCTTATTTAATATTTTACTATACTTTCTTATCTGTTTAGAAATTTTTCGTAATAATAATTCCAACAGCACAGCACTATTAAGATTGAGCAAGACAAGGAGGAGATTAGAGTATGTCGAAGACTGGAATAGCATGGTGAAGATGATGTAGTGACATCCGCTTGACAACCAAGGAAGGTTAAAAAAAAAAAAAAAAAAAAAAAGAGAGAGATGTTGAGTAAGGAAGTGATAATATGTTCGGATTTTTTCGTTTAAAGTAATAATTTATAATATAATTATAAAAAACGGAAAAAATTGGAGGAATTTGCATATGGAGGGACCACTCGCCAAGTGACTTGGCGGGGTGCTGAGTTGGACAGCATCTCGCCAACTGAGTTGGCGGGGCGCTCTCCTCGAGAGGCAGCTCGCCAACTCAGTTGGCGGGGCACTGACCGTTACAATGTATCCGTTGTCCAACGGATACATTTCACCCCTATAAACCCCCCCCCCCCAAACACTCCTCACACAACACATTCTCCTTCTCACACAACACACCCTCAAACACAATTCTCTTTCTCCTCCTGATATTTACTGGCGATGGCTACCCGCAATGACGGTCGTATTCCTAGCGGACCGACTACCGCGCTTATTATTAAGTAACGTGAAGACCACATTTCTAGTCAAATATTTACTGGCGAGGTAATTTTAGAAATTACAAGTTGCCAACTTTATTAATGCACATATTTTTTATAATGCATATGTTTACTTTATTAATGCATATAAATTTACAGACAAAATATAATGCATATATTTTTTATAGTTATACGACCATGATCATGCTTTACGAACCCGGATCCATGTACATTGGCGGGCCGAAAGGAATTATCGTACGTGGGAGCTAAATTCGGTCCAAAAGGCTTTGGTGGAATCCTTTGGATTCCACTATATAGATCGTGTTAGATATTTAATCCACGATCTTCATTTAGTTGTAAGCCTTGTGGAGCATGATTTGGTATGACTTCATTATACTTTCAAAAATACATATACATAGATATGATAAATATATTAATTTACAAGTTTCAAATTTCAAATTTCAGAGTGGTGTATACTAGTACATCTTCTTCGGTTGTGTCCCATAGCACCACAATTACTGCAACGTAGATCTCTTGTCGATGAATCCCGGGGTTTGATGCGGTTCTTCTTTGGCCTTCAACTTTTCGTCTTACATCTAGCACCCCAATTTGTCCTCTTACCAAAGGACCTTGGATCTCGTAGGGAACTGGAATTGGCTCCATTTTTGGCGCGTATACCCTTTTCAAGTATTTCGTCGAAAATACTGCAGGATAAAAACTATCAATACTAATATTGCAATATCTACAAACAAAACATGCATGTATACATGGTATATAAGTATGGTACCATCTAAAACATGTACAAGATCTGTCAGTTATATGAACAATATAGGTTCTACTTGTTGCCCGGTCTATTATTTCAAACTTATAACTATCAATAGCTAATATTTCTAGGTGGTTCTTCTCTTTGATAATAGAAGCCATATTTTTTAACATCTTCGGACAATAATCTGTGTCTATATTTTCAGCAAACTTTCTACGATTGTCATGAAGTGTAATAATCTTGTCTCTAATACCATCGAGAAGTATTGTTATTGGCTTATCTCGTAATTTCTTAATCCAGCTATTGAAACATTCAGCAAGATTAGAAGTGTTAATATCTAATCTAGGACAAGTAGCATACGCTGTTATCCAATGTTCAAATCGACGACTTTCATCGTTTACACCAATAAGCCAATCGTACAAAACTATGTTCTCGGCTTTAATTATATCAAACACACTCTCTGCATCCGTTTTATTATATGATCTAGCAAGCGAGTCTAACAAGCGTTGAAATACTGGTTCTTTTGTAACTTTTTTCATGTTTTGTTTAAAATGTTGAATACAAAAAAAATGAGGAGATGCAGGAAAAATAGCACGAACAGCATTTATTAATCCCTTTTGCTTGTCAGATATAAATGAAATTGTACTCCAATCATTAAAACAACTTTCAAAAGATATTTTAAGAGAATTTAAAAACCAAGACCAAGAATCACTATTCTCACCTTCAGCAACAGCATAAGCTATAGGATATAATTGATAGTTAGGATCGTGAGCACAAGCAATAAATAAGATACCTTGATATTTAGACGAAAGAAATGTAGCATCAGTACTAATAATTGGTAAACATCCACTTAAAAATCCATCAATACATGACTTAAAACAAATAAAAATTCGTTGGAAGCTATTGTTTTCGGCAGTTTTAATAAAACATGTACTACCTGGATTTGTCTCCATAATTCTATAACAATACTCCTCAAGACTAGCGTATGCCTCATCATAACTACCATTAATTTCAGCTAATGATGTCTCTCGGGCTCTCCATGCTTTGGAATAACTAACTTGTATACGGTGCTCCCTATATATATCTTTAACACTTTGTGATGGACTGTATGACTGGTTATCTCTAATAATGTCAATTATCATGGTCTTAATCCATGAAGCGGTAGCTAGTCGATGACGTCCTGTACTAAGTCTTCCTAAACAAGAATGACGATTTTCTAATGTACTAACTTTAACTATATCGCCATTTCCAATAAATTTGACATATACTCTCCAATTACAATTCGGTTGATCACAACTATATATAATTCCACGAGCATTATTCATATCACTAGCTGAACAACTAAAATTATATTTAATTGCTAAATTACTTATAAAGCTTCTAAAGTGAGAACGACTAGGAAATGATTGTCCCTTAAATAATTCATCAGTGATAGCTTTTACAACATCGTCATCTACCGTATAATCTACATTTTCAACTAAATCATCACTATTTCCATCGTCGTTGTCACTATCATCATCATGGTTAGATTCATCTGATGAATGACCTTCTTGGATAAATGAAACTATTTGTTGAGAAGAACTAGCACCCGAACTAACATGCTGATATTCAGAAAAATATTCATTATTTCTACAATCTAAGGTTGCTGCTACTTTAATAACATATATTTTATATACCGTGATTGTGAATTAATCTCAAGAATATAATTCCATGCATCTTCACTATCTATCAAAAAACAATTAGAACCAAAAATAGACTTAGAATAAAATCATAATGAATAGAACAACGTTCAATAATATGATTACGTATATTTTCAAAAATAATATTCGGATAAGTTGAAAAAATTATACTTTCTCCTCCTTCGTAATTTAACCCATTTACTGTACCGCCGTGCGAGCATACAATTCTTACGCTACGATCCATGACGGTTGAGAACTTTGGCTACAGAAAACTCAAATGAACTTTAGCTACGGGCAGAGAGACAGAGAGAGTGTTGGAGACTTTGCTAG
Organism: Iris macrosiphon; assembly: GCA_036927795.1. Taxonomy (NCBI): domain Eukaryota; kingdom Viridiplantae; phylum Streptophyta; class Magnoliopsida; order Asparagales; family Iridaceae; genus Iris; species Iris macrosiphon. Next base: position 218,896,166 of record JAYESA010000006.1, read on the forward strand.
AGGGAAGAGAGGAAATAGAGGAAGTAGATTGAGTGTGAGATGAATGGGTTGAGATAGGTAATTTATAGAGGGAGATTGTTATAGCCGTTGTTGTTAATAGCCGTTGTGCAACGGTCGAAAAACGGATCCTTACTCGCCAACTCAGTTGGCGAGCAAACGAGCAAATTGCAACGGGTGTAAGCCAACTCAGCATGCCTCGCCAACTGAGTTGGCGAGCGGCCTCTCGAAGAGAGCGCCCCGCCAACTCAGTTGGCGAGATGCTCTCCAACTCAGCACCCCGCCAACTGAATTGGCGAGTTGTCCCCCTATTTGCAAAATCCTCCAACTTTTCCCTTTTTTTATAATTATATTATATTTTATTACTTTAAACGAAAAAATTCGTAATATGTTTCCAACAAACAGATTTTAAAGTCAGAATAAACTGAAATTCTAAAATTAAAAATCGAAACCGAATCCGAACCGAATAAACAATTTGGTTTATTCAATTTATTCGGTTTATTCGATTAAAATATTTCTATTATTAATAGATCGGATCCAATGTTAACATTGTAGTTAAATTATATTAAAAATTGTAAATTTTATACACATATTTATTGTATTTTAAAGTTGCGTCCAAAGTAGAGTAGTTGTTAAATTATTAAAGTTGGACTTCAAAACATATACATAAAATTGTTGTTTTCAAAAAAATGTATTATTAATCACAAAATATACATAAAATTGAAAATATTTACATATTTGTACAAATCCTATTCAATTTTCGGTTTTGGACCGAAACCGAAATCCAAAACCGACAGCGAAATCGAATAAAAAAATTTAGTATTTTTAAAAACGAAACCGAACCAAATGTTCGATTTTCGGTCCAAAATCGAAGAATGCTCACCACTAGTGATGGTCACTGGTTATGATTTGAGAAGAATAACACTGAGAAAAATGTGACCACATTAATTCCAACAGCACTGTATATATCCATCAGGAAAAAAAAAAAAAAAAAAGAGAGCAAGAGAAAAGGAGAGAAAAGAAAAGAAAGAATAATTTCTTGTTGTAGTGCTTAGAATCCATCAGAGAAAAGAAAAGAAAAGAAAAGAAAAGAAAGGGAGAAAAGAGAAAAGGAGAGAAAAGAAAAGAAAGAATAATTTCTAGTTGTAGTGCTTAGAATGCACATGTCGCTTACTACTTACTTTATTGTCGTAACTGATCAGTTCCATTGGCTGGGTTCTTTCCTTTCATCATCAAAGCATGTTGTAGCGTCTTTCTCTTTGGAATATGGATTTGCCATCTTTGGAATTTCTAGCTTGCTTTCCACCATATGATGGATAAGGCTCTACTGTGTTGGGTTAGAGCAAGCCCTGTGACAATCTTGCCACTCGTCCAGTTGAAGAAAGTAATTCTAAAGATGTCCTTTGGATCACTCTCCACTGCCAAACCATATGGTGGTTGTGAAGGACTTAGATGGCATCTATTGTACTTCATGCGAGAAAAACTAATCATAGGTTAACAATTACCATGGTTTTGGTGGGTGACTGGACTCGTTCAACCCTCTCTCATTTGTCAATAATGTAATGGTCATTTCTGATGATGAAAAGGAATATACGGATGATGTGATTCCATACAGGGATGATAATGGGTTAGGACTGGCCGAAAATAAATCCGATCCGGCCGGACCGGACCTAATCTTATTGTGAAATGGGTAAGATTTTTTTTTTTTACATAATATACAAAATAATGTATTAACTTTGCAACTATATTGGAAAAGATATTTGGTGCTACCATAAAACTAAACTTCATATTATAATTGAGCTCCACTCTCCTTCAATATCTTTGCTATGCATGATATCGTCAAGCAATCTCCAAGTAAAAACAAGGACAGCCAACACAATTTTATCATATGGTGATTATACTTGGTGAACTAAGCCTCAAGCAACATTAGAGCCGATTCTTGTCAAAGTTTGGAAGAGCAGGCACTATGCTATTTGAAGCCGCAGAGGCCATTAAAGCTTCAACTTGTTGGTTCTGTATCTGTCTTCTTGTTAAATACAAATGTGCCATGCCTTCATTATATCATCTAAAAGACGCCCAATTTCATCCCTAACCTTCTGAACACGTGCAAGCAGCAGAGTAAGGTTACTCTTCAAGCTCCTGACCCTCTCCATTTATTATCTTCTTTTCTTCTTGTTAGATTGAACAATAATTTTAATCTTTTCAAGTATTTAATGTGCAACTTCATCAAATCGTACAGAAGGAAATTGGCCCGAACCTAGATCGAAAAGCTTATAGGGTTCAGCCGAAGAGCAGGAAGCTAATAAATGGAAGTATCACCAAACCTAAAGGACCATGAGATTAGAATCATATACAGATATCCAAAAAAAATATGCAAGAAATCGATCTTTAAGAGTAAGTTAGAAGAGGACTGATCTCTGCCCAAAAATAAAAAGGAATAACTGAGAAGAGAGCTAATTGCGGACACAATGACTCCACAAGATCATAGCAGGCATGGCAAAATCAAAGGCAAGGAGCCATGACTAGTCCCAATACTAACAAAAGCATTCTCACGAGAACTTATATCATTAAGCATGATCTTCATGGGGCAAGTTCGAAAAAGGACTAGTATAACTGACAAAGCGACATGATTTCACATCTTACATGGTCCAGAGAAACCCTTGGTAGGCCATGCCCGTATCATACAGAACAAACTTCGATCAGAGTAAATTATGCAGACCTCTAACTAAACGGAAAAAAAAAGTTCACAAATTTGACGAGCTTGAAAAAGTTGGATATACTACAAGAACTTGTACCTAAAATTTAACAATGACAATGGTGCAAAACCATTATAACTATATTTGGTATCCGAAAACCTACAAAAGTAAGAAAGCATGAAATATTTGACCAAGAAATTCGAATATCTGAGATTTGGCTAAATGCAATCATACTGAAACACAAATCAGGCTCTGAAAGTAATAGGTTTCTTCTGAAGGAGGCGTCCAATAAAAAGATAAATCTATGAAGGGCAAAAGTAAAATCATCATCATTCAGAATGAGATCAGCCATATATGGAGCACAAAAAGCTCCATAAAAGAACTTATATGAGAATGACAACAAATATTTAATGCCAAGATGCAGATGGATGAAGACACGACATGGATACACTATTCTGACAATATTCTGTGCAGAAATAGAAAAATAGTCACCAGTGTATTTTGCCATTGTGCCACTTGGGCCTATGATAACGAGCACAAAGGAAAGGTTATACTTCTCATAAGAATATAACCAGCGTTTAAACATGGCAAAAGAGTTATTCTAGGATGGGCAGAACTAATAATAATAAGCATCGCGATACTCATTTACCTTGACAGAATGCACATAAGCAATATACTCAGCAGTTGAACATTGGCACAGATTTATTCTAGGGAAAGAAGTAAGAGTACATGGCAATAAAGATTTATTCTAGGGAAAGAAGTAAGACATGGCAGCGAAAACTGACTGCTCGATGGTAAGCAAAAATAGAAGCACTGCAGCTACCACAGCAACACTTGCCCATGGGCTACGGAAGTAGTCCCGGGTCAACTCAGCCCTCCATCGGCACCACTTGGATTCATGATACCTCGTCACCTGAAAGAAAAAGTCAGCCAGATAATTCCTATCAGAAGCATAGTGTGTCTGAACACAGATCTGATTGAAGAGATCAGCCACCGCCTCATCGGTGCTCAACCTATTGACCAGGATCCCTTTCAAGTCGAGCAACTTCACGTCCTCTGCCGTATCAACGATGCAATCCATGAACGCAGCATAAATCGTGATGTAAGTACTAGTGTCAGGGTAGCACTGCTCGAAAGCAATGAGATTCCGGAAGAGCGAATTGGTATAGTCGTAGACTCGCAGTGGGGGGATTTCAATTACACCATCCTTAAAGGACACATCTAGGAAACTTCCAGAGTCCTGTTTCTTCTTGAACCTTATCCCGCCCCTCTTTAGCTCGGTCGTGCTAGGGATCCACTCTGGAGGATATTTTGCATATGCTCCAGAATCCGATAGCTGTGGCGGCGAAGGAACAAGAGATGAATGGAAGAGGTGGAGAAGATGGTGCACTTGACTTGCCGGCATTGCCTTGAAGCCCCTGGACTTGTTGGGATGGATGTCGTGGAAGAGTCGGAGTGCGAGCTTCGGAAGATCGAGACCTTTGTCTCCAGGAGTAGCCAAGATGTCGAATAAGGTTTGCACTATGAAGAAAGGGATTTGATTCTCAAGTTTCAGTAGATCGTAAGCTATTATATTCCAAATCCATAGCATTCCTAGCAAAGGATTCTGAATCTTTTCCTCCTCTTCCCCAATCTCCAACTCTACAGTTTCTCCCTCTTCCTCGTCAACCCTGTCCTTCCCCTTCTCAACGTCTATCATCCCTTCTTCAATCACCACCACAATCTCCTCCTTCTCCTCCTCCTTCTCCATTTCCTCGACTTCATCCCTCTCCAATTGCTTTAGCAAGAGATAGATGATGAAGCACCCGTCAAGCAGCATTATCAGCGCAAGCCTGTGCTGATCCTGGTACAAGTTATCCGAATAGCAACTCCTTATCTCAGTATCCAGTGCCTTCAACTCCGACAGGCATTGGTTCAAAAGCTGGCTCGCTCGCTCCCGGTTCCTGTGGCGAGAGAGGAGGTATCGAACACATTGCCACTTGTGATCTTGCATGGTTGTACGACTCCGTTGAGAACACGAATGGTGGTAAGCGCCAATCGGCACTACGAGCGGCTCGTAAGCCTTGCGGTCGCCACGCCGGATGTTATCCGAGACCCTGAAGATAGTCCACGGCCTTTTGGGATACGACTTGGGGCGCGTATCGTTCAGATCTTTCCTCACGGAGTTGATCCAGGAAGGCTCGTCTAAATTCGCCTTTCGTCCTCTATAATGGTGTCTGTAAACTGGCATAAATGGAGGCATGGATAACCCCCCTTCTACTGTCTTTGAGTTATTTGCTGGTGTGGCTCTTTCTACAGCAGCAACAGGAGGAGCAAAGTAACTAGGGACTTTCTCAGGGACCAATTCATCCATCTGGAAGCAAAAGTTGACGCTCTAAAGAATATGGTTCTCCTCATGAAAACGCGATTAACTACACCTATTTAATAAACCTTCTCATGTCCTTCATGAGAAGGAAATGCAGCTAAGGAACATAATAGTGAGACAAGAAGGATATTAGAATATGATTAAGATTAAGATTAGCTGACGGTGAAGATGATGCGATGGCATTGGTTCGTCCGCTTGATAGTGAAGGAAGGTTGAAGAAAGAAGAGGCGTGAAGTAGAGGTAATGATTAAAGAATTGCAGACTGATTTAAAGAGGTGATGATCACTGATTAGGCCATGAAATGACAACTTGTTTTGTCTCATACACGTGAGAAATTGTGACAACACTTATCAAAACAGCTACTACTATGAGACGGTGAAATGTATGCTAAGTCATACTTTGGGTACATAAAATAAATACAACTAGTAGTGATCTACAAAGCATGCTTTGCAAGTTGCAAGTTGCAACTACAGGTAATTAGGTACAGTTAGGGAATGGTTAGTTTGCTCAAGTAGTGCATTAAAGTGCTCTACCTGGCTAGGTTGTCAGCTCGCGATACATATAGTGTTTGCTTATGTATTGTATATCATAACGTATCATTTGATAAGAGTAATTTCAGAAGTTTAGGTTTATACTTCTAAGTCCACATAGGAACATGATTTAAGTATATATTACATGACTAAGGGGGGGAAACGAAACTACCTACCAACTTATACGTATAGTATTGAATCAAAAGACATATAAGGAAATGGTAGTATATCATTTCATATAATAAGATACGTATCTTGTATACTACGGTATTAACAAAATAGGCTCTTACCTCCAATTTTTTGCCCTTTCTCAACATTGAGTGTATGTAATGGTCCTGCCATTATCTTCCAGACTCCCCATGTTGTCACCTTTGTCCCACTCAACTCTAAGGGTGTGTGTGTCGAACTATTTACGAGCCTGCTCGAACTAGGCTTGCTAAATAGCTCGAGCGCATGAGCTTAGAGTCTAAGAATTAGGCCTCATTAGATAACCAAGCCTGCGCCGAAGCTTAGAGGTATTCAACTTGTTGAGATTGTGAGTAGGGTCCTTGTTTATCAATGAAATATAAAATTAATATCTTCTGCTGATAAATATTTCCAATTTGATATGAAGTTCATAATAATACTTACACTTTGATAATTAAAGTTTCCGTAGCATGTTAAGCTCATTTAGCTACAAGTTTGATTTGGGAGAGCGTGTGGAGCTCATGAACAAGCTCAATTTAGGTTTAAACTTGTCTATAACTCATGTTCATCAAGCTTTCTAATTTAAACGAACGGCTCACAAACCAAGCTCCAACTCGTTAGTATTTTAGAGAATTGAGCTGAACTAAATTTTAGTCCCGTCTTAAGCCCGGACTCTACTTTTTCTTAGAGAGGAGGAGTCGAGCACGCTAAAACCCCTACACTTTCCCAAAAAAAACTAGGATTTCCATTTTTACTAGGAGGTGGACTAGGTAGTATAAGTGGTCCTACATAATTTTCACAATTTTTTGTTTCGTTGCAACTTCAAGAAAAGTGCTTCTTTTGTTGTTGATTCCTCGTCAACAATAGTAATGAAGTGTTTTGTGCACTTTTTATTCGTTTCAGTTTCAGATTCCATACATGTCAAACTCCATATCGAGATCGATGATGAGCATCGTCCTCAAGTCGTATATACATAGATTTTGTATTGCAAATTGTAAATTGTAACCCATGAGGATGGCTTTCTCCGTCTTTTGATCTAATTTATTTCTTTTCTGGCTTTTGATCCATCTACGAGCATCATCATCATCATAGCCATAAATCTTTTCCCCAAATATCATGCTTCCCATTATTTCTCGCGAGGGTAATATCCAGTGGCGTAACAGTCTTCATTCTAGATCATTCATAATTTCAATTGAAGTTAGCTTGGATCATCAAGTCCACTCTCCGGCCTTTCGGATCAAGACCAGTTTACTCACCCTTACCTAGGTTGCCACAGGGCATCAGTCGTGTGTATGGTCATCCAATCTAACTCAATTCTCTATAACATTGTTGCTGACTGGTGCAAAACCTAGGTTGCCACACGGCATCAGTCGTGTGTATGGTCATCCGATATAACTCAATTCTCTATAACATTGTTGCCGACTGGTGCAACTCCTAATCTTTGTTTATTTGCCCCGCCATATGATCTCTACTTTTACAACCCATCTCATCCCACAATATTCAACTTAATGGATTGTACTATCTTATATTACAGAGTCCAGTTGATAATTAAACAAAAGTATACTCTTCACCTAAAACCTTGTCATCCTATGAAAATGTCATATAATATCTAACACCTGTGTACTTTGGATTGTGGATCCAAGAAATTAACACGAAAGTACTACTTAAAACCATCAACTCTTTATTAACAAGTGATCTGTAACATAGATGAGCGTGAAGACATTCAACAGAAAGCATTATTTTCCATTTTAGCAAATCAAATCGCTTGTACAGGTGTTACATAACCAACATTAAATGGTGGAGTGAGAGTTTCCATATTCGTCTTCTTTGCCCACTTATTTCTTCTCTTGGCACATACATTCGGAACTAAAAATCAACTGACCTTATCAAAAGATCTGCATGTTTCTTCGATTCCATGATGAGTTCTGCATTTGGGCGATCATTATATTCAATCTAAATGACAAGATAAAGGAAATCATTTAGCTCAGGAACCTTGCATTACAAGGGGAATGTAAAATATTATGTGATTGAAATCATAAAAGTGTATATATATATATATATATATATATATATATATATATATATATATATATATATATATATATATATTGCAAAGGTAAAATCATGAGCATATAAAATGTTTAGCAAAATAATGAATAGTCTCAGAAGACAAAAAAAACAAGTATCTGGGAACAGTTTAATAGCTTAAAATAACCAAAATGTTCAAATAAAACTTATACAAGTTCAGAGTTGATTTTAGTGACTTCTGACCTAAGAGGAAATCCAGTATACGAGCATGATTAATCAGCATGGTGAAGTACTACTCAAGAAAATTACACTATTAACAATTCCCAAACTTTGAAAAAGGCACTAGGATAATAAGACCACAAGCCAGATATTAAATAAACAATATCAAGATCAACCAAAGTCAGATTAGAAGAGAATCATTTCAAGATCAACTTGTAAGAATAATTCAGAATGTGCATATGAAGGTAAATTGAAAAACAAATCTCAGATAACATAAAAAAAAAAAAAGAATCATGTGGGATACTATAATTATAGAACAAAAAGTTAACCATAGTTCTGATAACTGTTGTTATTTGCGAACCATCGGCATACTGGTAAAGTCTCATTGCATTTGTAGGAGACTCAAGTTTGAGACCTGATCACACCTAAAAGCTATGGACTATACATGTAAATAAAGTTGCAATTAAATAGCATAGGATATCCCTCAATAACTTATATAAAAGATAACTTATAAAATGGACAGCAAAATTACTCTGCCATGTTCCAAGAGCATGGATACAACAAGGACTCTCACGAGCATATGAATACTCTGCATTGTCAATGTAGTATCAGATACCCACACACCACTAATTTTGCAGTATATGTGATTCCTATAGCACCTCTACTAAACAAGGAGATCATAATTGACAAAATTGTATCTGGACTAAACAATTTCCGAACTAAAGAGAGGAAAATGAAGATAAGAAGAATACGAATCTTACCCGCCATTTTGCCACATCAGGTTCTTTACCTGTCAATGAAGGAGATCAAACAAATTACCACAATATACAATTACAAGTATTTGTTTATATAAACAAATATATGTTGTAGACATGTATAGTATATACATATATGTATAATATTATATGTACATGAATAAAATCGTAGAGATACATACAAATTGATTCATGTTCACTAAAGACACTAACCTGTAGCTATATGTCTTTTTAGAACTCGCTGCATGGCAGTATTGATGTCAATGTCAATAAACCTTCCAGAGGAAGAAACACAATCTTTAAAAATGAATGTCGAATAAAATACTCCAAGAACAAAGAAACGAATATAAGAAGACAAAAACTACAAATACAGATAAACAAGAAAAAATTTCAACAAGATAAAAACTATATAGACCGACTTGAGTGCAACATCCTTCTCCATGACATGTTCTCTTGTAACCAATGTTTTGAAAAAAATGACTCATTCCAAGGAGCTTTCCGATGCAGGACATCCCAAAGAAGTCTTTGTACTTATTTAATTGAACCAAAGACCTAGGAGGTGTACGTTTTTCTATTGGGGCATACATTTTTTTACATGAGGGATATGTTTTTAGTGCCCCATAACTTACGTCCCATAGAAGTCTGCTTTTTTGATATTGTGGTTTGTAATAGCAAAGGGCATAGTTAGTAATTATCCGCTTAAAATCCTCTTCTTCCCCTATGTATGTAGCTGCAAATATTAATTGATCTTCTTTCCCTCTCTGTTCAAGGCACCAATGTTCCCTTCAGCTAGGACTGGGCATATAACGGTTTTAACCCGAAAATCGACTCAACCCGACCCGAATTAACAATTCGGGTTGATTTCAGGAAAAACGGGTCGACGTTTGCTTATATGAAAATATAACTCGGTTTTTTGGTTCGGGTTGCGGTTTTGGGTTTCGGTTACCGACCCGAACCAAAAACTGAAATATTACATACAATTACAAGTTTGTCCTCTCTTTCATGTATATAAAAAAAAAAAAAAAACTTAACCTAGATGTTCTCTCCACCCCTCAAACAGCCGCTTTAGAGAACTCTAGCCTCTCCAGATGTAGAACCTCTCTCTCTCTCTCTCTCTCTCTTGAGCTCTCAAATTTTCCATTCACCCCCCATCCAGCGGGCTGGCGCTACCTCCTCCGCTACATCCGCCGTCATGCCGACAGTGAACGATGACAAAGAGAAGCATTTGTGCCTCTCCTTTCAAGAAGGAGACGATGGCGAGGAAGAGGCCCTGTACAAGATCGAGGTTCAGACAAATAGGTACAAGTATTACTTTATTATGCTTTTTTTTTTTTTTTTTTTTTTTTAAGGAATTGAGTGAATTACTGATTCACTACAAATGCTAATGATGGATATTTTTAGTTATTATTTGTGTTAATAAGTTATTTTTATGGATATCGTGGAATTTTAAGAAAGGCCTATGGATTAGTTTCTAGTGAGGTTGTACAAACTTTTTGTTGCAATTTTTTGTTCGTTTTTTTCTCGTGAGGATCTGTATAATTTATTGTGGAATTTTTTGGTTCATCTTACCTATTTTTTTCCTTCACAATTTTTGTTCTAATTTTCTTACGGTAAAATGTCTAGCCGACTGCTTCTATTGCTTCTCTACTGTTCTCTTCCCACTCCGAGCATAGTGAATGATCAAGGGGATATACTCTGTGCAGAACACTGTGAGACACACTGAGGGGGCACACTGAGCTTGCACTGGGGCGGACAATCAGGGGCGGAGGCACACTGAGCTTGCACTGGGCTGTAGCCCAGTGCAAAAAAAAAAATAGCAAACTTTTATATATATATATATATGCTAAGCCCAGTGCAAAAAAAAAATAGCAAACTTTTTTTAATATATATGCTAAGCCCAGGGCAAAAAAATATAGCAAACTTTTTTTCATATATATGCTAAGCCTCGTGCAAAAAAAAAAAATAGCAAACTTTTTTTTATATATATGCTAGTATAGACTTATAGCCCACTCAATACTCCATAAAGCTCACACATTATACCAATCAACAGATGTGAAGAGTGAATCATTTGAGTCCAAAGACCTCAGACCCCGACTCTCTCACTCTCTGTCTCATAGTCTAGGGTTTATTATGCAATGAACCGCTACCGATGACCGGAGACCCACGAGGCCGCGATCCACGGCCGAGATGCTCCGGGTGCTCCCCTTCTCCATACTCCAGCCCAACCGGCGACCGACGACCAGGATGCTGCAGCCCCTTGGCCCCCTCCCGCTCTCGGCTCTCCTAGTCTCCCTCTTCATCTCCTCTGGTAAAACACTTTCATCATCACCATCCTCCTTTGAATTAAATTTTTGTAAAATCCTAACCCATAAATATTTGGTATTTGGTTTGATTTTAATTCACTATTTAATAGTGTCACGACCCGCACCCGAAAATCGGGCATGAGCCGTGGGTACGTCCAGCCTACGCCGCAGAATCGGCGGTAGAACGCTGTAAAGGTCCGTTCTAGGTCAACCATATCTATCTATATCTCACAGAAAAATTCGGCATGACCTCTCCAAAAGGAGGGCAAAACCACGCAATATATATATAAAATCCTCTCCCAAAGGAGGCAACCACGCAATATATATATATGAACTCTCAATCACAAAATCTAGGGAAAGAAATAAAGCACGATATGATATAAACAAAGAAACAGAACCAAGAGAGCAAGATAATCCAAAATAATACAGTCCAAGTCCACAAATAGCTACAACATCACACAGCATCAAAAGAATAAGTACAGTCATCCAAAATACAACCACTGGAAATAACTCAGGAAACCCACCTAGCTAACTAGGGTGCTATAGGCGTCTCCTCGGCGCACTCCTCCTCGATCACGGGGTCACAACAGTCGTCAACACCCGGCCCGTAGAACGTCGGGCAATAGTCCTCAGGATCCTCTGGAAAAAATATGCCCAGTCAGGACTGGAGCGAAGTACATAACTCTGAAAGCAACTCCAAATGCATGGTAAGGTGTATATGACGAGCAATAGAAAAGTAATCAAGATCCACAGAAAATAAATATATGCTGGAGCAAAATAAGTAGCTGCAATGTAAACTGGAGAATAATACAAGTACTGGAAAAGTAACTGCAGGTGAGAAACATGAATACTAGCTAAGTGCCTTGAGCACAAGTTCGTTATGTGATCGACTTAGGTTGCACATGAAAAACACTAAGATAACTCCGTTATGCGTGAGTTGCATAACCGACATACACATGAATACTGTTTGGCTTTGATCACATAACCAACTCGCTACTCCCCTCCCCCACTAATACCATTGGATCCAACCACAACACGCTACGTACATGATAATAGCTCACGCACACGAAGGCGAGAGCACAAGAAGCACATGATAGCACATGAGAATCAATACCCGAAGCACATGATGAAATACACGTGATAGAGTACCCGCTGAACACGGTAAGGGGGATTGCATCTCATGAAGGGATCCACTAGTACCAGCTCGTGTAACAATGTGTCAGAATCAAGTATTACAGTTCTAGAACAGGTGATATAAACGCTATCATGAAATGGAAACTATCAGAGGTAGGTACTCGCCTGATGTCCTGAGCAACTGATGAGGATCGAGATCCGGACCGGTGTCGCAGGGACCTAATGCGAAAAGCAAGGATTAAACAGGGTTCTAAGCATTTAAACTGATATAAAATAATTAAAAACAGGCTTCTAGGGCTATTCTAGGTCGAACGGGTCAAACCAGTAAAATTCGGGTCAAAAAGTCAACCCGGGGTCCAAAAAGTTAACTCTAGGTCAAAACTAGGTCAAACGTTGACTTTTACGGTCAACGGGGACAATTATGGTCAAAGCTAGGTCAAGCTAGGGTGCCCCTGAAATTCTAGGTCAAACCGAGCTCATTAAGCTACTAAACTCACAAACTCGCCTAATCGAGATACCGGGATACCCTCGGTATCCGATACCTCGCCCTAGGCCACGCACCTCGCCTAAATCCGCTAAAACCTATGCTAGCACGCGTAATTATATATATATAAACATATAAAAATCACTCCAAGATATTTCTTAGGCTAATGCTCAAATACCCCGCTCGAAACTCAATACCTTGAATATCTCAAGGTATCGAGATACCTCGGTATCTCAAGGTATTGAGGTTTCGCTCTAAAACCCCTCTAGCTAGCTATCTAGCTACTAATCTAGCCATCTATCTATGTATTCATCTTATCTACCTAACTATCTATCTATTGATATATCTACTTAGCTATCTACTTATCTATATATCAATCTATCTCCTTATCTATTCCTCACCCTCTCCCTGCTATTCTAGCTGCTGCTGGGGCTTACCTGGGCTGCTACTGCTGCTCCATGCTACTGCTGATGCTGCTGCTCTTGCTGATGATGCTGCTGCTACTGCAGCCTTGCTGCTGCTGCTGCAGCTCCCTGCTGCTGCTGCTGCAACTCCCTGCTGCACAGTGGCTGGAACCACTCCCCCCTCTAGCTACAAACGCACACACACACTCCTATATATATATGCATATATATATCATCCTATATATATATGCATATATATATATATATATATATATATATATATATATATATATATATATATATATATATATATATATATATATATATATATAAAACTAGATACATATATATACACACACCTATATATCTATATACTAACACACACTAACACACACACCTCCACACTCACAAACACACTAATACACACACACTCACACACAATAACACACACACACATAAATATATATACATAGCTACATATATATATATATACACTTAATATATATATATATATATATATATCTACACACACTCTCAACTATATATATATATATATACATACACCCAAAATATATATATACATATACACACACACAAGCACACTTACACATATACATATATATATATATATATATATATATATATATATATATATATATATATATATATATATATATATATATACACACACATAGACATATACACACACAAGCACATAGATCTAAATACACACATACATATATAAATATATATATATAAACACACATACATATATATATATATATATATATATATATATATATATATATATATATATATATATATATATATATATATATATACACTAACATAACACAACACAACACACAACGACACACAAACCACACGCCCCACTCACGCCCAACGACCCCGACACTCACCAATACCCTAAAATATATAAAATATAACTCGAAAACTCTAGCACACACTTTTCGATACTAATCCAACGCGCGCACAAGCCCGAAATGAGGAAACCAAGTCGAAATGGCCGTTCGGTCATTTCGACGAACACGTGGTGCGCGGCTCAAAAAATCTCCTGAAACGCACACCAAACGAACTCGGAATTGGCCCAAAATTTACCCACACACTCTACACGATGTCTAGATCCTAGAAAATGTGCTCCCGCGTCGATTCTAGGTCCGTGGTGGAAACGCACACGCACTTAGAATCGGCGACGACGAAAAGCCCCAATTTCGCCCGAAACGCCCGTTTCTCCGCGACGCGGCTTCCCGTGTCCAAACGGAGACACGCACTCACTCTCTAGACACCCGACAACGTCTACCTAGGTCCTTCTAACCTAGGGCATCACCCAAAATTGGGCCAAATTCAGATTCCACCCGAATTCGACACAAAACCTAATGTCAAAGTCTCTAAACTCACCCAAACTAGTTCCAACTTCCTCCTACGGGTAGGATTAGGGTCTATGAAGATTCTACAACACTAATTACACTACACAAAAATAATTAGGAAGGGAAAAGTTAGGTTTTACCTCTTGGGAGTTGGAATCCCAAGGCCAAAGTCTCACAACCCCTAAAAATCACCTCCCTCAAGCTCCAAGCCACCAAAACTAGCCTCCACACAAAGTCTAGGCTCTACACACCTAGGTTAGAGAAAATGTAAGGTTAGGGTTAGCTTAAGGAAGAAGGAATGAAAGAAGAAAGAAGAAAAGTGAAGAGGGAACTCACCTTGGAGAAGAAGGAAGAAGGAAGAAGAAGTGGAGAAGAAGAAATGAAGAAGAAGAAGTGAAGAATGAAGAGGAATGAAGAAAGAGGGGGCTGCTGCTGGCTTCACACGGAAATGGTAGGTAGGGGGGTCCGGCCACATATAAAAAGGGGTTCTCCAAAGCTCCAAATGCCCAAAATATCCTCCCCTAAATTGGTTTTGGGTTTCGGGGTCCAAAAACACTCAAACTAGCTCCAAATCTCTCCAACTAACATCCTAAAAATAAAATAATAAATCTAAGCCCCAAAATAATTCTCACAAGGGTGTGGGCTGGGTCGAACATGGGTCCACTAAGGTCGGACATGGGTCTAGGCTAGCCAAAACCCTAAAACAATCATTAAAAAAAATATTACAAGCACTAAATAAATATAAATATAATTAATTAAATACAAACCACTATTTATCAAATAAAAATAAAAAAATACCCTATTTTCTAGAATTGGGTAGTGACAAGTCTACCCTCCTTAAAATAATTTCGTCCTCGAAATTAAAAGACGAAACTAGGACAGGAATGCAAGAAAAGAACCATACCTCAGGGCTCGAAGAGATAGGGGTATCGCTCGCGCATTTCATCCTCCCTCTCCCAGGTCGACTCCCCTGGAGAGTGATGCCTCCACGCGACGCGAACCAAGGGAATAGTCTGGTTCCTAAACACCATCTCTCGCTGATCCAGAATCTCCACCGGCTGCTCTGGATAGCTAAGAGTAGGGCCCACCTCGATCTCCGAGTGATCCAATACGTGACTGGGATCCGCCACGTACCGTCTCAACTGCGACACGTGGAACACATCATGAACTCCCTCCAGCGTAGGCGGCAACTCAAGCCTATACGCTACGGCGCTGACCCTCTCGAGGACACGGAAGGGTCCAACGAAACGTGGGCTAAGCTTCCCGCCTCCACCGAAGCGAATAGTGCCCCGCGTCGGAGAAATCCTCAGGAACACCAGATCTCCAACCTAGCACAAACAAGGTCTCTGCACTTAGTCTAAAACAAGCAATCACAAGCAAACACAAGAACAAAATCTAGATTCTAAGCTATATCTCGAACTCCAAGGGTCTCCGGTGGCTATCGGCCCAATGCCGCTGCCTGTCCTGCGCCACCCGAAGTCTATCTCTAATGAGCTTGACCTTCTCCGCTGCATCAACCACCATCTCCGGGCCAAGCAAAGCTCTCTCACCTACATCATCCCATGACAACGGAGTGTGACACCTCCGTCCATACAACGCCTCAAAAGGTGACATCTCGATACTGGCTTGGTAGCTGTTGTTGTAAGCAAACTCTACCAATGTCACGCCCCAGTCCCAAAAATGACGAGGGACTGAGCACGTGAGCAATGGCCAGCAGCACGCACCGATGGACGACCCCATTTAATGGATCCATCAGGGCATGCTTAAGCTATAGACTAGCAGTACTAAGTACAAGTCTCAGGTATTACTAATCTCATCCATAGAATAACACAGATTAATTGCCAGAAATAATGCAATGGAAATAAATATGCAATAACAAATAAGGTTGTCTCGGGAAACAAATTCGAGAATTATTCTGTTACAATTAAGGAAAAAATAGACAGGAATAGAAATGCTGAAAATAGAAATACTGTGTAGTAGAAGCCGGTGCTCAGGAGAAATCTTCGGCCACTACTTCGTCCTCTGTTCCTTGTTCTGCTCCAAGGAGTGCTCCGGTACCGTACACCTCTGGGTAGTTCTCTTCAGCTGTACCTGGGGACATAATCCGGATCCAGGTCCTCAGGGGACAGCAAGGTACAGAAAATACAAGCCAAAATAAATACAGTGCAGCAAATGAAATAATCATCAGGGTAAACTAAGTAACCAACTATGTGATATGCAATATGAGAGCAGCACTAGAACTCAGGCTGAAGCCACTACAAGCTCTGTGTCGGGGAGCCGGTAGCGGCAATAACTATGAATTACACTATAATATATACTATGTTTATATATAATATCAGCCTGTCGTCTGTGTGTCTCTTCCCACCCAATGTAATCCCACGTCTCATGTCCACGATGCCTCATGTCCATGTCACGCACGATTATAACTAATGCAGCAAGTCTGATAGCTATGATTCAAATGTCTAAGAATGTAAAGTCTATGTCATAAAACATGCATCCTATACAGAATCACCTTGAATGTCTCAGGAAGACTCTGTCTCATGAAATAGTGTCAAGTGTCCTGGGTTCTGAAGTACTTGATAAGACAAGTACGAGCTTTATCGGGTCTCGATATCCATGTCTATGTGACGTTACACAACACCGCGTACGGAGTTGGCACCCGACTATGATCGGACACTAAGCACGTCACTCGTTTCCTAGGTTAAGAAGTTAAAACATGTTTATAATTAATTCCACAAGAAATCCATTAAAATACTATGTCAAGAATTACTGAGGTTTGGCAAACTTTACATGTCCATTATTGCATAATTAAATCCAGAAAATAATTAACAAGCTGCAGGGTTTGGCAAGGTACACTTGTCTGTGGTTCCTGTTCCAATTGCGGCTCTGACTTCAGCTGGAATTGCAGGCGGTACTCTGATTGCTGAAACAAACATCACCATCAGATCTAGAAAATATCAATCAGCTAGAAATGCCTGTCCTTGGGTCCAATTTGGAGACAAGGGCAGAAACAGCAGTTTCGGGCCAAAACGGGGTCCACCGGTGGGCCCGCTTTGCACCAAAAAATGCGTCAGGGTCAAAGGTCTCCAAATTCCCCAAACTTAGTGTTAACAGGTCAGGAACGATGATACGAACCCAACGGAACTTCCAGAATTGGATTCCGATGAGCCGATCACAAAATCGCCCGTCGAGCGGGGCTTGTGGGGCCCACGACACGCGATTTCGGCAACGTTCTCAGAATCGAACCAAACTTGACCCACAGGACCAACGTATCGCTACGAGTCCGATGGCGCAAGTTTCGTCTCGATCCGACGTGTGTACACAAAGTTAGGGCGCGTTCCAGAAAGTACGGATACGGGACGATGTCCGCGGATACGCGTTGATTCCGGTGTGCACGCACACCCGAATCAGCTTCCGCGAAATCCCACGCGTCCGTATCAACGATGCGCACGAATCTGTGAAGACCGCACGCGACCAAGTCGTCCCGTTTGGCGGGGCGTACTCAGTTCCGGGGTGAAACAGGGTCTGGTTTTTCCTGTTTTTGGATCGCGGTGTGCGATCACCACAGGATGCGATGCCCCGAACGGTTGGTCCGGACACCGAGAGGGTCATACAGGCTTCGCAACGCAATTTGCGGAATCGAAAACGGAGCTACGAGCAAAAAGTTACACGCACCTGAAGGGGACCCAAAAACCGGGGTCAAACCGTGTCCGACACGTGTCCGACTCGTGTCGGACACAGGAACCGAGAATTAGGGTTAGGGTTAGGGCTCAGGGGATCCTCGCCGGCGCTCAGGGCGGCGCTGAGGCGGGGAGCGGCTGGCCGACTGCTGCGCGGCGAGGCGGCGGCCGTCGTCGGCGTTGCGGGCGGCGGAGGCGGCGCCGCTGCTCCAACTGCTGCTGCTGTTGCCGCTGCGGGGCCGATGCCGGAGACGAAGGGGGAGGGGAGCTGGGCTGCGGCGTCGAGGCGGAGGGTGCTGCGGGCGGTGGTCGAAGGCGGTGGGGGTCGGCACGACGAGTGGTGTCAGCGGTGGCGGAGTGAGGCCGAGAGGGGAACGGGGGGGTTTTAAATAGGGCAGCGGCGGTGGGGGTCGAGCCGAGGGAGGCGGAGAGGGGTGGACGACGTGGGTGGCGTGGCGGGCGGAGCAGAGCGGAGGACGCGGCGGGCGGCGGAGGAAACGGGGCGAGGGAACGGGGAAGACGGGTCGTGGGGGAGGCCGGGTCTGGGTCGGGTCTGGTTGCGCGGATCCGACCCGACCCGCTAGGGAGCTGGGCCGAATTCGGGGAAATGGGCCGGGCCGGCCCAACGGGCCATGGGCTGGGGGGTTATAATAAATAATAATAATAATATTAATAATAACTAAAAACAGTAAATTAATTAATAAATAATTAATTAATTAAATAAATAGTTTTTAGGCATTTAAAAATAGGTCTGGGGTCCGATAAATTCCAGAAAAATTATCCTAAGTCCAGTTTTTCATTTTACACCCAAAAATATTATTTCCATAATATTTTAATATTGTTTAATATCAATTAAAAATTATTTAAAAATTAAAACCCTGTTTTTAAATTACAGAAAAATCCTAGAAAATTCCAGAAAATTGTGAAAAATCCAGTTTTTAAAATTTTGAAAAATCAGGGGGTTTACAACCAAGTGCAAGTGATCCTCCCAAGAGCCTCTGAAATCCAAAACACAAGTCCGAAGGATGTCCTCAAGTGTCTGAATGGTCCTCTCTGACTGGCCATCTGTCTGCGGGTGATACGCACTACTAAACTTGAGCTGGGTGCCCAAGCTAGCCTGCAGACTCCTCCAAAAATGCGAAGTAAAGCGACTGTCCCGATCTGATACTATGCTCACTGGAACTCCATGCAGTCTGACTATCTGGCGCACATACATCTCTGCTAGTCTCTCTGTAGACGTACCCACTTTGAATGGTAGGAAGTGGGCCGATTTGGTCAACCTGTCCACGATGACCCAAATCGCATCCTTCCCGCCTGGAGAACGGAAAAGTCCAGAAACAAAATCCATGGTCACATGCTCCCATTTCCACTCCGGAATGGGTAACGGCTGGAGTAATCCTCCTGGCCTCTGCCTCTCCGCCTTCACCTGCTGGCACACTAAGCATCGAGATACGAAGCGTGCTACCTCCCGCTTCATCCCGTACCACCATACATGCTGTCTCAGATCTTTATACATCTTGTTGGCACCTGGATGCATAGAATACTGGGATCGATGCGCCTCCTGGAGAACCTCCTCGCGCAACGACCCACTCGGCACACACAACCTGGTACCGTGCCGCAATGAACCATCGTCAGCAATGGTGAAGTCATCTGCTAATCCCATCTGAACCTGCCCCCTGATGCTCCTCAGGGACTCGTCCTCAAACTGTGTATCCCTGATCCGGTCTACCAACTCTGACTGAATCTGCAATCCCCACATCTGTATCTCAACTCCAGGCACTATCACCTCAATGCCCAAGCTCTCTAGATCTGTCAGAAGATAACGATCTGTAGTCAGGCACATAGCTACCGGATACCTGCTCAATGCATCCGCAACTACGTTCGCCTTCCCTGGATGATACTGCAATGATATGTCGAAGTCTTTCATCAACTCCAACCATCTCCTCTGCCTCATGTTCATCTCTTTTTGGGTAAACACATACTTCAACCTCTTGTGGTCTGTGAAGATCTCTACACGCTCTCCGTATAAATAGTGTTTCCACAACTTCAGAGCAAAGATGACCGCTGCCAACTCCAAATTGTGGGTAGGGTAGTTCTTCTCATGAGGACATAATTGCCTGGAAGCATAGGCAATTACCCTCCCATTCTGCTGCAACACACAACCCAGTCCCTTCCCCGATGCATCACTATAGATAGTGAATCCTCCAGAACCTGATGGCAACGTCAACACTGGAGCTGTCGTCAACCTCCTCTTCAGCTCATCAAAGGCGATCTGGCACTCCTCTAACCAAACAAACTCCATGTCCTTCCGAGTCAGCCTGGACAACGGCTCTGCAATCCTGGAAAAATCTTGAACAAATCTCCTGTAGTAGGCTGCCAGTCCCAAGAAACTCCTGACCTCGGCTACTGAACTCGGAGCACTCCATGCCTCAACTGCCACGATCTTTCTCGGATCCACCGAGATACCCTCTCCAGTCACCACATGACCAAGAAATTCAACCTTGTCAAGGAAGAACTCACACTTCGAAAGCTTTCCATAAAGCTTCTCCTTCCTGAGAGTCTCCAGCACTATCCTCAGATGCTCCTCGTGCTCCTCTGGGGTCTTCGAATACACCAAGATATCATCTATAAACACTACCACAAACCTGTCCAGATGCTGATGGAACACCTTGTTCATCAGATTTATGAACACTGCCGGGGCATTAGTCAACCCAAACGGCATCACCAAGAACTCATACTGTCCATATCTGGTCCGAAAAGCTATTTTCGAAATATTCTCCTTCCTGACCTTCACCTGGTGGTAGCCTGTCCTCAGATCAATCCTGGAAAACACCCTCGCTTCGCTCAACTGGTCAAATAGATCATCAATACGCGGCAGCGGATACTTGTTCTTGATTATGAGGTTGTTCAGAGCCCTGTAGTCGATACACATCCGTATCGACCCATCCTTCTTCGGCACAAAAAGTACCGGAGCACCCCACGGAGAAGAACTAGATCTGATAAATCCCTTATCCTGAAGCTCATCCACCTGCTTCTTCAACTCTATCAGCTCACTGTTGCTGACTCTATAGACGTGCTAGGATATCGGCTCCGCGCCTGGCACCAAGTCTATAGAGAACTCCACGTCTCTGTCCGGAGGTAACCCTGGCAACTCCTCCGGAAAGACATTCATATACTCCTCTATCAGTGGATGTAGCGACCTCGGCTCTACCACCAGGGCTCCGCAGAAGACTCCCTCGGTCTGCTCCGCTGCTCCTCTGGCAAACTGAAACTCTGGCTCACCTGGCGGACTGAACAAAACTCTGCCTCTACGATAATCTATACTAGCACAATGCGTACTCAACCAATCCATCCCGAGTACAATATCGTAGCTCGAAAGTGGCATTACGAGTAGGCACACACTCAACTCCCGGTCTCCCAAGGTAACTCTCCGGTCTCTGCAGACATCACGGACTAGGATGATACCACCCCCGGTCGTGATCTTGCAGAGTCTAGCTAAAGGTTCAGCAACAAGATGGTGTCTAACAGCAAAAGATACAGACACAAAGCTATGGGAAGCACCGGAATCAAATAAAGTAAGTGCTGGAATGGAATCAAGGAGAACAAAACCTGAGATAACGTCACCAACTGGCTAGGCCTCGTCCACTGTCAGGGCAAAAGCTCGCCCCTGCTGTCCTCCTCGGTGCTGCTGCTGGTGCTGGGCGAACCTCTGCTGCTGAGTCTGTAAAGGCGGACCTCTCTGCTGCGCTGCAGGTGCTCTGGCTGGTGCCCTCTGAGCGGCTCCTCCGCCCTGAGCTGGACGGGCAAGCGCTGAAGGACAATCCTTCAGCTGGTGATCTGCGACGCCACACAATAAACATCTGCCCAGCCTCTTTCTGCATATGTCCCATCCGTGCCCTGGCTTCTTACAGAAAGGGCAAACGATGGGCTGCCTCTGGCCCTGCTGCTGACCCTGCCTCTGCTGCTGGGGCGCCTGCCGGAAGGGCGCCCGACCCTGACCCTGGTGCTGATGGGTCTGCTGGAATGGCCTCTTGGCCGGGCCTGCACTGCTGCTAGCTCCGGAAGTGTCTCTGCCCCTCTTCGTCTTCAGCTCTAGGTCATCCTCGGCTCTCTGTGTGTCGCTGACAATATGCTCGAAGGTCGCCTCACGGTCGCTCCTAGTCAAGGACTTGACCGCCATGACCAAGCCCTTGCGGAACTTCCGCGCCTTCGCTGTCTCAGACAACCCCTCAACAAATCTGCCCAGACGGCAGAACTCCGCTGCATACTCATCCACTAGCATACTCCCCTGGACGAGCGCCTCGAACTGACTCTCTAAGGCACTGAGAGCCACGTCCGGGAAGAACTTCTCCTTGAAAAGCTTCTTGAAAGCCTCGCAAGTCAATCCCGGAACTGCTATCCGCGTATCCGTGCGGAACCAAGTAAGGGCAAGGTCGAACATCTGGCTGCCCGCTGCCTCTATCTGCATGCTGGCTGGGATCATCGCCAGCCTGAAAATGCCCTCTATATGCTCGATCCAGTCGTCGGTGTACATGATCCCCTCTGTGCCGCGGAACTCCTTAGGCCGCATCCTCTGAAAATCGATGATAGTACCCGACCTAGGATACTGAGCCTGCTCTGGCTGTGGCTGGATCTGAGCCACTCTGTCGACCGCTGTCATAGCCACCTGATGAGCATTCTCAATGTCCATCCTCATAACATCTGCCTGGCGGTGCTGCGCATCCATCATCTCTCGGAAGAATGCGAACAACTGCGTAGCATCCACTGGCGCAGGCGGTGGTGGAGGAGGTACCACCGGGACAACTGGGGTGGCTCTCGGATCAATGGGAGTAAGGGGATCTCCGAGAGAAACTGACGCTCCCTCAACCGCAGGAGTGGCGAGTGGAGCGGTAGCGGCTGCCGGAAGTCGAGCAGGTCGAGAGGTGGCAGACCTCTCGGTGGCAGCTACTGTGGCGGTGCGCTGAGATCTGGTCTTCGGAGGCATCCTGAACACAGATCAAAAGAAGTCAATATAGTGCATGAAACGATAACATCAATGAAGGACAGTAATATTACAAAAGAAATAATTTCAGAAAAATTAAAGATAGCAAAAGGAAGTAGGAAGGGTCCTAGTTGTGATTGAGCACACTCTCTCTCAGCCTATCTCCTATATCCTATTGCAGGTAACCCTAAAAAGCAGACCTGCATGGGCCACCACCAAAAACGTGTCACGACCCGCACCCGAAAATCGGGCATGAGCCGTGGGTACGTCCAGCCTACGCCGCAGAATCGGCGGTAGAACGCTGTAAAGGTCCGTTCTAGGTCAACCATATCTATCTATATCTCACAGAAAAATCCGGCATGACCTCTCCAAAAGGAGGGCAAAACCACGCAATATATATATAAAATCCTCTCCCAAAGGAGGCAACCACGCAATATATATATATGAACTCTCAATCACAAAATCTAGGAAAAGAAATAAAGCACGATATGATATAAACAAAGAAACAGAACCAAGAGAGCAAGACAATCCAAAATAATACAGTCCAAGTCTACAAATAGCTACAACATCATACAGCATCAAAAGAATAAGTACAGTCATCCAAAATACAACCACTGGAAATAACCCAGGAAACCCACCTAGCTAACTAGGGTGCTATAGGCGTCTCCTCGACGCACTCCTCCTCGATCACGGGGTCACAACAGTCGTCAACACCCGGCCCGTAGAACGTCGGACAATAGTCCTCAGGATCCTCTGGAAAAAATATGTCCAGTCAGGACTGGAGCGAAGTACATAACTCTGAAAGCAACTCCAAATGCATGGTAAGGTGTATATGACGAACAATAGAAAAGTAATCAAGATGCACAGGAAATAAATATATGCTGGAGCACAATAAGTAGCTGCAATGTAAACTGAAGAACAATACAAGTACTGGAAAAGTAACTGCAGGTGAGAAACATGAATACTAGCTAAGTGCCTTGAGCACAAGTTCGTTATGTGATCGGCTTAGGTTGCACATGAAAAACACTAAGATAACTCCGTTATGCGTGAGTTGCATAACCGACATACACATGAATACTGTTTGGCTTTGATCACATAACCAACTCGCTACTCCCCTCCCCCACTAATACCATTGGATCCAACCACAACACGCTACGTACATGATAATAGCTTGCGCACACGAAGGCGAGAGCACAAGAAGCACATGATAGCACATGAGAATCAATACCCGAAGCACATGATGAAATACACGTGATAGAGTACCCGCTGAACACGGTAAGGGGGATAGCATCTCATGACGGGATTCACTAGTACCAGCTCGTGTAACAATGTGTCAAAATCAAGTATTACAGTTCTAGAACAGGTGATATAAACGCTATCATGAAATGGAAACTATCAGAGGTAGGTACTCGCCTGATGTCCTGAGCAACTGATGAGGATCGAGATCCGGACCGGTGTCGCAGGGACCTAATGCGAAAAGCAAGGATTAAACAGGATTCTAAGCATTTAAACTGATTTAAAATAATTAAAAATAGACTTCTAGGGCTTTTCTAGGTCGAACGGGTCAAACCGGTGAAATTCGGGTCAAAAAGTCAACCCGGGGTCCAAAAAGTCAACTCTAGGTCAAAACTAGGTCAAACGTTGACTTTTATGGTCAACGGGGACAATTATGGTCAAAGCTAGGTCAAACTAGGGTGCCCCTAAAATTCTAGGTCAAACCGAGCTCATTAAGCTACTAAACTCACAAACTCGCCTAATCGAGATACCGGGATACCATCGGTATCCGATACCTCGTCCTAGGCCACGCACCCCGCCTAAACCCGCTAAAACCTATGCTAGCACGCGTAATTATATATATATATAAATATATAAAAATCACTCCAAGATATTTCCTAGGCTAATGCTCAAATACCCCGCTCGAAACTCAATACCTTGAATATCTCAAGGTATCGAGATACCTCGGTATTTCAAGGTATTGAGGTTTCGCTCTAAAACCCCTCTAGCTAGCTATCTAGCTACTAATCTAGCCATCTATCTATGTATTTATCTTATCTACCTAACTATCTATCTATTGATATATCTACTTAGCTATCTACTTATCTATATATCAATCTATCTCCTTATCTATTCCTCACCCTCTCCCTGTTATTCTAGCTGCTTCTGGGGCTTACCTGGGCTGCTACTGCTGCTCCATGCTACTGCTGATGCTGCTGCTCTTGCTGATGATGCTGCTGCTACTGCAGCCTTGCTGCTGCTGCTGCAGCTCCCTGCTGCTGCTGCTGCAACTCCCTGCTGCACAATGGTTGGAACCCCTCCCCCCTCTAGCTACAAACGCACACACACACTCCTATATATATATGCATATATATATCATCCTATATATATATACATACATAAATATATATATATCTATCTATCTATATATATATAACTAGATACATATATATACACACACCTATATATCTATATACTAACACACACTAACACATATACCTCCACACTCACAAACACACTAATACACACACACTCACACACAATAACACACACACACATAAATATATATACATAGCTACATATATATATATATATATATATATACACTTAATATATATATATATATCTACACACACTCTCAACTATATATATATATATATACATATACCCAAAATATATATATACATATACACACACACAAGCACACTTACACATATACATATATATATATATATATATATATATATATATATATATATATATATATATATATATATATATATATATACACATAGACATATACACACACAAGCACATAGATCTAAATACACACATACATATATAAATATATATATATAAACACACATACATATATATATAAATATATATATATATATATATATATATATATATATATATATATATATATATATATATATATATATATATATATATACACTAACATAACACAACACAACACACAACGACACACAAACCACACGCCCCACTCACGCCCAACGACCCCGACACTCACCAATACCCTAAAATATATAAAATATAACTCGAAAACTCTAGCACACACTCTCCGATACTAATCCAACGCGCGCACAAGCCCGAAACGAGGAAACTAAGTCGAAATGGCCGTTCGGTCATTTCGACGAACACGTGGTGCGCGGCTCGAAAAACCTCCTGAAACGTACACCAAACAAACTCGGAATCGGCCCAAATTTTATCCACGCGCTCTACACGATGTCTAGATCCTAGAAAATGTGCTCCCGCATTGATTCTAGGTCCGTGGTGGAAACGCACACGCACTTAGAATCGGCGACGACGAAAAGCCCCAATTTTGCCCGAAATGCCCGTTTCTCCGCGACGCGGCTTCCCGCGTCCAAACGGAGACACGCACTCACTCTCTAGACACCCGACAACGTCTACATAGGTCCGTCTAACCTAGGGCATCACCCAAAATTGGACCAAATTCGGATTCCACCCGAATTCGACACAAAACTAATGTCAAAGTCTCTAAACTCACCCAAACTAGTTCTAACTTCCTCCTACGGGTAGGGTTAGGGTCTATAAAGGTTCTACAACACTAATTACACTACACAAAAATAATTAAGAAGGGAAAAGTTAGGTTTTACCTCTTGGGAGTTGGAATCCCAAGGTCAAAGTCTCATAACCCCTAGAAATCACCTCCCTCAAGCTCCAAGCCACCAAAACTAGCCTCCACACAAAGTCTAGGCTCCACACACCTAGGTTAGAGAAAATGTAAGGTTAGGGTTAGCTTAAGGAAGAAGGAATGAAAGAAGAAAGAAGAAAAGTGAAGAGGGAACTCACCTTGGAGAAGAAGGAAGAAGGAAGAAGAAGTGGAGAAGAAGAAATGAAGAAGAAGAAGTGAAGAATGAAGAGGAATAAAGAAAGAGGGGGCTGCTGCTGACTTCACACGGAAATGGTAGGTAGGGGGGTCCGGCCACATGTAAAAAGGGGTTTTCCAAAGCTCCAAATGCCCAAAATACCCTCCCCTAAATTGGTTTTGGGTTTCGGGGTCCAAAAATACTCAAACTAGCTCCAAATCTCTCCAATTAACCTCCTAAAAATAAAATAATAAATCTAAGCCCCAAAATAATTCTCACAAGGGTGTGGGCTGGGTCGGACATGGGTCCACTAGGGTCGGACATGGGTCCAGGCTAGCCAAAACCCTAAAACAATCATTAAAAAAAATATTACAAGCACTAAATAAATATAAATATAATTAATTAAATACAAACCACTATTTATCAAATAAAAATAAAAAAATACCCTATTTTCTAGAATTAGGTAGTGACAAATAGGCCTTTGGAATATAATGGAAAATCAAGGAAACAAGAGAAAGAAAAACCCTTTTTTTTTATTCTTTAAACCAAGGGAAGAAATATAAGAAAGTGGAAGTCTCCTCCTCCTTCGAATATTAATGTTTCAACCCCAAGGGTTGATCATAGGGATGAGGTTATAGGTGAATTAAATTCTCTTGAATAAGATCGTACGGACGTATATCAAAATGAGTCTGTATTAACCAAAATTGACAATATTTCTACCGTATTAGATCGAAAAACAATTTCGTCGATTTTAATACTCTTGGTTCCAACAATTTTATTGGTTATAGTACTCTCCTTGAAAGGATGCAACATTTTATTTTTTACGTTATCTTTTTGAAAATGATAATGCTCTCCATTGCACAATGACTGTCGATGGGTTTAAAAATTGGAAGAGAGTTAATGAGGGGACTCGATGTACGTTTTTGATACACATGGGAGGACCCAAATCTACTCATAGATATTTCGTGAAAGCTATGGAAGATTTATCAAATTTTACTCAATGTGCTTATCTTTAGTAGTTATATTTAATTGACATACAAAGGGAATATAGTTTGGATTGTTAGTTACAACTTCAGATTTTGAAGGAGGTTGTATATAGAAACAATCCATGTGTTTATTAGAATTTAAAAACTTGTTCAAAATTTAACTGCTGTTAATCCTATTTTTTATTATATTTGTATGTCATTTATTTTTACTGTCTTAGAGTCTTAAAATTGTAAATATGAATATGATTCCTAGTAATGAATTGAATTATTTTACCTATATGTCTAGGCTTTTTTATGGTCTAAGAAAAATATTTTAAGCGTGTTGTTTCTTTACATAAGCTGTTTGGTTATTTCTATAATTCCAATCTTCTATATGAAATCAAGTCTTTATAGTTATCTTCTTGAAGCCTATTACAAATGGACCTGATAGATTTATATGTAGTACTATCTTCTAAAAGCTGATCTTATATATCTTTCTAGGTTGCTTGGTTGTTCAAGTAAGCTGTTCAGTTGTCACCTGAAAATGCAAATGTTCATACCTTACTTGGTGCCTAACAACTTGGAATGCAAGAGTACTTTTTTCTCAAGGTTTTGGCTTTTATTTTCAGATTCTTGCTTCCTAGTATTCTTTATTGAAATATATAGTATATCTTTGGAATAGATGGAAGTAATTATATTTTGTGAAAAATTATCAATTAGTAAACATTACCAAAATTTAGGCATAAATTTACAAAAAAAATTCTGTCGAATCACCGAATTTACAAAGAAAAGTTTGTCGAATTTTTGGCATAAATTTTTAGAATCTTATAGTAACTACTAGCTAGCCCACCTATTCCAAAATTCTGGCTTCGCCCCTGCGCACAATAGTAACTAACATAACAAATGGTAGAAAGCAAAGCTTAGCAAATTTACAAATTGCATGCAGGTTGAACTTAAAGAAGCTACCTTTCTTTTATATTATTTTGGTAATGTTATTATATATATACACGTAAGCAGGTTGCAAGTAGAACTTAAAGAAGCAGGATGAAAAGGTTCACCCCAAGCAAGTTTACGGGATAGTTACGAGATTTCTAAAAAAAATACGTGGTCTCTCTCTCTTAAAAAAAATCCAAATCTCTCCCTTAAAACAAATCTAAAATTTAATCTATCTTTCAAAAGAAATCTAAAAACAACATACCTTTAAAAACAAATATATCTTTAAAAAAAAATCTATATTTAAAAATATTAATGTTCATGTATATTTTGTTAATGTTAATATTCATTTTAATGTTAATATTATTTTCTTTTAATGTTAATAATAATTTCAATTTTAATGTTAATGATAAAAAATAATCTATCTTTAAAATAATAAACAATTTTTAAAATAATCTACCTTTAAGAATAATCTATCTTTAAAAACAAATCTATCTTTAAGAAGAGACTTAGATTTAAGAGGAAAAAAAAGACCACGTATGTTTTTTAGTAGTCTCGTAACTATTCCATAAATAATCTCCGTATAAGGACGTTATTTTTTTTTTTAAATCAACTATATATATATATATATATATATATATATATATATATATATATATATATATATATATATATATATATATATATATATATATATATATATATATATAATCCTTTCATTCTAAATAGTCTGTTGATTTTAAGTTGAGCCAACTTCTCAACATGGTATCAGAGCAAAACCTCAACTCTCTTACCACTCCTCCCTAAATGTAGTCTGAAAAAAATCTCCAAACGCCTCTCTTCTGCCTCAAATTCTCATGCATTCCTAACAGTAGCTAGCATAGCAACCACCAGCCACTACTATTACCAGAACCATAATTCCCACCGCTCTATGTGTCGTCGTTATGGCATCATGGTTGAGCTCCAGCGGGCCTCCTCCTATCCTCTGCTCGACTCAATAGCTTCCGACAAGTCTCCGTGCGCCGACCATTCCAGCTTACTCCAATCGACTTGACAACTTTCGGCAAGACTCCACAGGCCGACAAGGTACCTCGACGACCTATGAATCAGTCTAGACCTCTAAGTATCTATATTATTCCAATACAGTCCAACAGATCATCCATTTTATAGGCTGAGACCTGGATTCATGCTAAGATAATTGTTTGTAAAAATCCACTTAAAATGAGTGCCATAGGGTTTTGAACGTAGGTTGCTCTTGTACCATGTTAGAGTCCCAGACAGTACACGAAAACTCCAAAGTTGTGGTCAGGAGTGAGGGTTAAATATTTACATTACTCCAACAGACACGAAGCATCATAAAATGACTAACAACAGAAAATAGAACTAGTGAGTAAGAAATCCATGCATTGGCTTATTAATTCGAGAATATAAAAGTTTTGCTCTTTTCATCTCTATTATTATAATGCAGCTTAGAACAGCTCCAAATTGAGACGTCTAAGCCGTATGTATATCATCAACCAATTAAATTAAATTTTAAAAAAATATAACTACCGCGTGTGTTTCTTTTTCCACGTAGTTGACAAAAAATAAAAAACCCAAAAAATTATAACAAATGATAAAATATTTTTAAATTTAAAATTTAAAATTATATTTAAACTAACTATATGGTATTATCTAATTAAAACATATCAAAAATTCAAAAAACATATTTATAACAAATTATAATTAAAATATACTCAAATCATATTCAAAATATTTTAATATAATTTAAAATATAAATTATTTTTTAATAATAATATAGTTTATTTATACGTGTAATGAACTTGAACGTGACTAGTTAATAATAAAGCACCGCCACTACCATCACATCTCACTAGGCTTTAAGTTATTGTGATGCTCCACCTTCAAGAGATCCACAGCCGAGGAAGCGATGTGGGCACACTTAAGATGTTCAACTTATTACCTATTACGGACCAAATATGGGTCTAAAAAATAATAACATAGGAAGAGGTGATGGCCACTTTTTGGTAAATCTGCATAAACAGAGCCCCAAATTTGCTTACGATACTGAGGAAAGTTGAACCAATAATTATTTTTCCTTTGAGAGAGGCGCCTGTGGTCTAAAGATTGATTGGCAATGATTTCATAAAGCGAAGGAAGAGAATAGTCTAGAGGTGCTCAGGTTCCACATTTGGTTTGCTTATAAAATGGTGCATTTCAAGCAAGGTAAGCAGTATGAGGAGACTATGAATTATGTTGTCACATGCGACGCCTAGGCGGCCTAGATAAAAAAAATCTGCCACCTTGACCTGGGTAATTTTTTCCTAGCCGTAGAGATGGTCGCCTAGGGGGGCTAGGCGGTGACCTAGGGTCGCCTAGGTATGTACAGCGGGAAGTACCCAAGTTCTTGGGTGACGCCTAGGCACGCGTAGGCGAGACGGGAGGCATGTGGCCTCGTCTCGCCTAGTGCCAAGAACAACATAGCCTATGAAACATTTAAAGTTGGTCCTACGGTAGGGATTCTACCATACCACTCTTGTTGGAGAAGACAAGCATTAGAGTCTCCAGCGATCACAAACCAAGTGGGGACTATAAAAAGCACAAGGGGTTGTGAGACCACTAAATGGTTGATCTAGAATTTGATTGTGGTCTCAAGGCCAAGAATAGTGCACATGGTGGCGGATGAGTCTTGAGGATACCAGCCTGTGAAGGGAAGATCACTCCTTTGAATGTATCGATATTATGAAAGTAGTATTTTTCACCGTCGTAATTAAATTTAGAGAAATTTTGAGTTGCATCCTACTTTTGTTACCATAATTCAAGGTACACCCCACATAATTACCATAATTCACGAAACCCCCTAATTTTGATAAAAAAATGTCTATGACTGACGGTCAACTCCTTTGACCAAACATTTAGGACCAAAATACCCCTATGAAATCATCATCTTCCCCGTGTGACAATTGTTGCTCCCCCCTCCCAACCGCAACCATCACCGCAGCCCCCCCCCCCCCCCGCATCCTCCAAACGTCATGACTTCTGCTTTTTCGGCCACCAAGGCCAGACTTACGGCCGCCCAATGTACCATCCCCAGCCCCCGTCCAAGTAGCAGCGCCTAAGTGTACATGGGCCGTTAGGTTAGATATTTTCTTCTATTTCAACAGTTTCTTCTTTGTACTCTTTATTAGCCCTTGATATTTAACATATTATTCAAGTCTTTGTTTGTAATATTCCTTAACTGTATAATTTTAATATATATTTTTTCTATTTCTAAAAAAAGAAAGTCATCAGCCTTTTGAATAAAACAATGAATAACTATTTGTTCACATAATTGTCATGAATCAGAAAAGTCAAGAAGTGCAGATGAAAAGAACAAAAAACATCAGGAAGCTAAAGGCAGTAGCTAAAGCTATTGTGACCAGCGAAAAGTCAAAGTCTCCAGAAGCAAAAACAACACACAACGGGGGGAGGGGGGGCAAGGGCAGCAATAGTCGTGCGGGGAAAATGATAATGACTGGGAGATATTTTGGTCCTAAATATTTAGTCAAAGGAGTTCACCGTCATAATACCTACTGCCAGGGATGGAGGAAATAAGTGTTTTAAGTTTGTTCCCACTCATCATTTAATGCAAGTTTGGCCCTGATAACTACCCCAAACTCTGATCTGAAACTGCCAAAACTGTCGATATCATTGATATAGATACTCGTAAGAAGGGTCCGATATGTAATACTACGAACCTTGGTTGCTTGTCCTGATTGATCAGCATAGTGATAAGGTTCTAAAGTTAGGCTTTTCTATCTCATACATCATTCATACTTCAGCAAGACGTAGGAGTATTGGCTAGTTTACAGGTACAATCTACCATTATAGAAAAGATTAAGGTAGTTCAGACAAAGGATCCGAAAGTTCAGAAGCTTCGGGCAAAATATGAGTCTGGTCTCAGGAAAGAGTTGATGATTCATGAAGATGAAACTCTTAGGTTTAAAAATCGTCTTTGTATACCAAGCGGAGATATCCGACAAGAAGTAATGACCGAGTTGCATAGTTTCTAGAATTCAATTCATCCAAGAGGTACCAAGAAATATCAAGATGTCAAAAAATATTTCTAGTGGAATGGGATAAAAAGGGAGATAGCACGGTTCGTTTCTCGGTGTTTGGTATGTCAGCAAGTAAAGGCTGACCAACAAAGACCGGCAGAATTATTACATCCGCTTCATATTCCGGAGTGAAAGTGGGATCATATTACGATGGACTTTGTGAACGGTTTACCTAGATCCCCGAGTAGTCATAATACAGTTTGGGTAATAGTGGATTATCTCACAAAAATAGCTCACTTTCTTCCTTTCCGAGTAGGACAATCCACAGAGCATTTAGCAGAGATGTACATGCGACAGATAGTAAGACATCCCGACATCCCAGTGAGTATTTTATCCGATCGAGATACTCGATTTACTTCATATTTTTGGAAGAGTTTACACCAGATTTTGGACACCAAGTTAAGATTCAGTACCACCTACCATTCTCAAACGGACGGACAATCAGAGAGAACCATTCAGACTTTGGAAGATATGCTACGAGCTTAGACTTTAGATTTTGGAGGGTCTTGGAAAGATCACCTTCATCTCGTTGAGTTATCATACAACAACAGTTATCCCTTCAAAGCATTGTATAGAAAAAAGTGTAGATCACCATTGGCATGGGATGATATAGGTGAGAGAAAGATGTTAGGCCCAGAGATGATCACACGGACAGTAAAAGTTGTCAAGTAAATCAGAGAGCGACTTCGGGTTATACAAGATAGGCATCGATATTGGGCAGATCAGCATCGTAGGCCTTTAGAGTTTTCTATCGACGACCACGTGTTCTTGTGGATTTAGTTAACCCGTGGAGTCATTAGATTCAGGGTTCGCAGAAAACTTAGTCCGCGATAGTTGGTCTGTTCGATATCCTCGAGCAGATGGGCGATGTTGCTTATTGTCTTGCCCTTTCGCCTTCGCTACGTGAGGTACACAATCTATTTCATGTGTCTCAATTACGTAGGTATATCCCAGATTCGAGTCATATCCTCGACCATTTCGATCTAGTCGTTGGTACCGACTTGTCTTACGAGGAGCAACTTGTATCCATTTTGGACCGAAGGGAGAAGGTACTCAAAAATTGGACCATTTTGTAAAACCCATAATTTTTTAAACCGTATTAATTATTTGATTAATTATTTAATTAATTTATAGCATTTATTAGCTAAATAGAAGTAATAAATTTTTTTTTTTTATTTTGAGGTGATTGCGCAATAGAGGATTTATGGAACAATTATAATTTTTCTTAATTATTTTCATGTAGGAGACCCTGTGGACAATTGATAGATTTATTATATGCACCAATATAAATTTTTCGAATTATATATATATATATATATATATATATATATATATATATATATATATATATATATATATAAAGTCTATTAATAGAAAAAAATAAAAAAATAGTAATAAATTATAGTTATAATTAATATACTACTAATAATAATAAGCGTTAGAAGTAATAATAATGATAATAATAGTAATAATAATAATAATAATAATAATAATAATATCAATAATAATAATAATAATAATAATAATATTATTATTATTATTATTATTATTAATAGAAATGAAATAGAAAAAGAAAAGAAAAAGAAAAGATAAAGAATAAGAAACAAAATTAAGAAAGAATAAAAGGAAAGGAAAGAAAAGAAAAAGAAAAAGAAAGAAATAATAATAATAATAACTAAAACTATTCCCTAAGGCCCAAAACTAAGCAACTAATCCAAAGTCCTTAGACTAACGCAACCACAGCGACCCCTTTCCTTAGCCTACCCCTCCCCATCTCAGCTAATCCTACGCGGCCCACACCGCTCTCTCTCTATATATATTTACATTTCTAATAACCCAAAACTCTACCCTAATCTACCCCACTCCAATCCACCGTCGACCCCAGGCCTAACGTCGCAGCCGCACCGCCGACCCGCCACCGCTGGACCACCGCGCGTCACCTGGACCCGCCGGCTGGCCGATCGTCCCGCGCGAGCACCACGCCGCACAGCAAATACACTGCAGCGTACCCCTGTTCATGCCTCATTTTTTGCGCCATCGCTCGACCAAACTTGATCCCGTCTTCATCAGTATGTTCACGACCTATCCCCCTTCCAATATAATATGTTAGTTTATTTCGAACAGCACAAAAAACTAGGTAAAAATTGACACCAACTTTAGGAAAAATGACCACTTTTTATTCCAGAAAAACTGTTGTAACCATCAATGTTTACGGACTCATATCTCCCACCACAGAGATCCGAATTTATATTTTTTTCTTGCTATATGAAGATCACCTAACCTAGATTATTTTTTGTCAATTATATTATTTTATTTGATATTGTATGTAAATTAGGTTAAAAATTACTAAAAACCTATTTTTCTAACTTCTAAATCTTATGATACGGAGCGCGTCCCGCCAAACGGGACCGCCCCGTCGTGTACCAAGTGTACCAAAAGGTGCGTACGGTATACCCAGACATGTGAACTTTCACGAAAACTGATTTGGACGTATGTGTGTGCGTCGAAATCAACCCGTATCCGCGACAAGTCCGCGTATCGTAACTTTTCCAAAATATCGTTCCATTTAGTGTACGCTCATCAGAATGCGACAAAACTTATGCTACTGGACTCGTGGTATCACGCTGGTCCTGTGACCCAAATTTCACGTAATTTTGAGACAGTTGACTAAATTACCTATTAGCGGGCCCTACGGTTGACTTTTTAGGCAAAATTGTGTTCGATTCACCGGAATCCATATTTGGATATACCGTTGAGTTTGTATTGACATTTAGAGTTTGTTTGACATATAATTTATCCCATTTAGAGATCCTTCTCCTGACACGCTTTTTGGTGCAAAATGGGCCACACGTGGACCCCACTTTGACCCGAAATTATTGTTTTGCCCCTGTGTCCAAATTGGATGAAAGGGTAGTATTTTTTAGCTATCTGGCTTATTCTGGGAATGGTGGTGATATTTATTTCAGCATCCGGAGATGGAGGCCGTAGCTTCTGATCTTGTGTGCTTGACTTCTGGATGTTACACTTTACAGCTTTCTTACCAGGCAAGATACCTTACCAAATTGCTTACAGTACTTGCATGCTTATTATATTTCTATATATTTATTATATTTCTGTATATTTATTGCATGTGTAGTTTCTTTCAGTCATTACTATATATTAGATATGTTGACACACACATGACACTTAGTATCATGAGAGGACAATCAGTAGGCGTATGGTCTTTAACCACTCTGGTAAACCATAGTATATATGTAAACTTCATCGACCAGATTTCAGCTTAGATAGAGAAATTAGGATTATTTTTAACCAATTAGGTATTAATTACAGCTTTTTAAATTATTATGCAATATCTTATATTGCTTAGTGCACCTGACCATCACATCAATATTTAGAGCACTACACTGACTGTTATCCTCAAACAAAGTTTACATACCTCTCCTAGACATGCCAGTCTACTATTCTAAACTTTGTGTAACTCACAAATACTCTTGCATGAGTCTCATTTTAGTCGCATAAATATCGTTACAAACGTCCGTATTAATTTTTAATTAATTTCCAAACCTGTACCATTGTCCGTTCCAATCAAAATTAGAGACCCAACAGGAACCTGTTTTATTCAAACCAAATTATGTTATTATTCTATTTTAAGTATATTACGTCTAGGACACTTGCACTTCACTAAATTTTGACCCTAAATATTTTTAAATAATTAGAAAATATCGTGCGCATTAATTTCTAATTAAATTAATATGGTGACCAGCATCACCCAAAACTAGACCCAGCTCTTACCCAAACTCACCCTCACACCCACAAGACCCTTACTAAACACCCCCCCTCATTTTAGTGCATTACATCGCCCTCGGGAATGAGATATTTTTCTCAAACAAATTTGTAATTGTGCAAATTTCTAATTTATTAGGGCTCTTGTGCAAATTATGAAATTTTAGGGTTTTATATGCAAAATAGGATGTGTGAGGTATCCACCTCCCATTGGAGGGGACACATGGGTGATTCTCCACCCTCCATTCCAAATAGGGTCCAAATTTAATGCATTACCATGCATTAATGTAGCACACAATTTTTTATGTGTGTTCACACATGAAATTACCAAAACCCTAACCCTTTTCAAATCCTATAACCCCCCCCCCCTTCACCCTTCCTCCTCCCAACTCTCCCCTCAGCCACCCCCACCTGCGACCGCCATACCCCTGCCTCGACCTTCCCTCAGCCCCCCCCCCCCCGGTGTAAACTCCCTGATTTTTCTGGATTTTTAAAATCAATTTTTATAAATTTTCTAAAATTTTCTGGGATTTAAATCAAGGTATTTTTGAGATTAAATGATTTTTAAATGATGTTAAATAATATTAAAATATTATAAAAATAATATTTTCTGGTGTAAAATAAAAAATTAGACTTAGGATAATTTTTCGAAAATTGATTTGACCCCAAAATGTTTTAAAAGACCTAAAACCAAGTTTTAAATAAACCAAATTAAACCCTAGGATTAAATCCGGTTCAACTGAACCAAACCAACATGAACCGAACCTGGTTCAATTGAACCAACACCAAACCCTGAGGGTCGGATCCGGGTCTAACCCGCATACCCAAAATTCGCCTACCCGTAACCCGAAACCTTTCTCCTCCCCCAGCCGCTCAGCACCCGTAACCGCCGTGTAACCTACGAGCTCCCCCGCCCTTCGCTTTCACAACCGTCGTCGTCTTCTCCTCTCCCCGAACGGCTAACGACGCAGCTCCCTCCCTCGCCCTATAAAGCCTCCCCTTTCTCAGCCCCAAGCAGCTCCGACGAGATCCCCGCTGCCTATGCCCTAACTCTGCCGCATTCGCCTGACCGAGAAACCCTCAGCCACCCGCCATTCCGGCCTCACCGTGCCCCGCCCTCCAGCCGTTATCCACCGTTGTCATCTTCTCCGCCTCGATATTCCCAGCCCCGCTCCGCCATCGTCCCCGACGACCCCGCAGCAGCAGCTCCGTCTGAGCAGTCGCCGTGCCAGCCCCGAGCGCCTCTGCTGCCACCGTCTTCAAACTCGCCGTGCTCCGTCGACCTCCCCGTGGTACCTCAGCCGAGCCGCCTCCGCCTTCCTCAGCTCCGGCGATCGAAGGAACCCTAAACCTAACCCTAGCTACAGTACTGTGTCGAGTGGTATCGTATCGCCTCGGGGACACGGAAAAACCCAGTCTGCGTAGCCCTGTTCAGGTACCCTTTTCTCTCTCCTCGTTGCCCCATTTTCTGTTTCGTCTGCTATGATGCGAACCCTGCGTGACCCTCTCGATGCCCCTACAAACCGCTTGGTGTGTCGCATCCTGTGGTGATCGTAAACTGCGATCCAAAAACAGGAAAAACTACACCCCATTTTCTCCCGGAACTGAGTGTGCTCCACCAAACGGGACGACTTGGTCGTATGCAATCTTTACCGAAAGGTGCGCGTCGTTGATACGGAATTGCAAAATTTTGCAGAAGTTGATTTGGATGTGCGTGCACACCGGAATCAACGCGTATCCGCCGACAACGCCCCGTATCGACCTGTTCTGGAATATATTATAACTTCGTGTACACACGTCGGATCGAAACAAAACTTGCACCATCGGACTCATAGCAATACGCTGGTCCTGTGACCCAAGTTTGGTTCGATTCTGAGAACGTTGACAAAATTGCGTATCGTGGGCCCCGCGGCTCCACTTGACGGGAAATTTTGTGATCGGCTCATCGGAATCCAATTCTGGAAGTTTCGTTGGGTTCGTATCATCGTTCTGGACTTGTTGACACTAAGTTTGACGAATTTGGAGATCACTATTCCTGACATTTTTTTTGGTGCAAAGCTGCCCACAGGAGGACCCCGCTTTGACCATAAACTGTCATTTTTGTCCCTGTGTTCAAATTGGACTCAAGAATAGGCGTTTCTAACTATTTGATATTTTCTGAATTTGATGGTGATATCTATTTCAGCAATTGGAGGAATACCTGCAAATCTTGCTGCTACCAGAACTACAGTTGGAGTTAGAACCCCAGGCAAGTGTACCTTGCCAACATTGCAGTTCTTGTTACATATTTTCTTGACTTATTTATATATTGTTGTACATGCTTAACCTAGGACCGTATGACTTACTTAGTTTCAGAATCATATTCGGGTGCCAATACCGTACGCGAGGTTATGTAACGTCACCTAGACATGGATACCGAGATCCTATACTTTCTCGTACTTGCCTTATCAAGTATATCATAACCCAGGACACCTGATACTATTCATGGGACAGAATCTTCCTGAGATATTCATGGTGATTCTGTATAGGTTACAGGTTTCATGATATATTCTTTTGCTTAGATATTATATGACTTGATGCATTAGTTATAATCCTGCGTGGCATGGACATGAGACGTCGTGGACATAAGACGTATGATTATATTCGGTGGAGAGAGACACACAGGCTACAGGTTGATTATATTATGCCGGCGTCTCAGTCTCTCTCCGAGCTAGACAACCACATAATATCACTGCTACCAGCTCCCCGACACAGAGCTTGTAGTGGTCTCAACCTGAGTTCTAGTGATGCTCTCATCTTGCATATCACTTAGCTGGTTATATAGTTTTACCCTATTGTTTCATTTATTGCTGTATTGTATTTATTTTGGCTTAAGTTATTTTGTAACTTGCTATGTCCCCTGAGGACCTGGATCCAGATTATGTCCCCAGGATTAGCAGACAAAATCGACCCCGAGGTACACGGGACAGGAGCATTAGCAAGAGCAGGAGCAGGAATAGGAGCAGGCACTAGAGCAGTACCAGATCCAGTAGACGAGTGATCCCCGAGGGTATCTTCTGAGTATCTACTTTGTCCATACTCAGTAATTGCTATTGTTATCCTTAT
Organism: Iris macrosiphon; assembly: GCA_036927795.1. Taxonomy (NCBI): domain Eukaryota; kingdom Viridiplantae; phylum Streptophyta; class Magnoliopsida; order Asparagales; family Iridaceae; genus Iris; species Iris macrosiphon. The sequence continues at coordinate 218,936,047 of JAYESA010000006.1, forward strand.
TCTTGTATCTTGACAGCTGTATCAGACTCATTGTCGGGTTGTTCCCCGACTTATTTTTTATTAGAATTATTATTGCTTTATATTTCTGATATTGCTGTATTTATTTTTGTGGATGAAATTAGTATATCTAGACCCTTATTATTGTATTACAGCTTAAGTACATCCTGATGGGTCCATTAAATTGGGTTTGCCCATCGGTGTGTGCTGCTAGCCATTGCCACGTGTCTAGTCCCTCGATATTTTGGGACTGGGGCGTGACATGGTTTTTGTGGTGGCCCATGCAGATCAACGACTAAATTGTTCGGTTTCAACTTAGGGACCGAGCAAGCCTGCAATAAGAATAGGATAAGTTTTTAGGATCTCATCCACTTGCTTGAATCATTCTTGACATCTATATCGGACTCGAATTTATTTTTTGACTTACATCCTGCCTTGATTCCTGTGCGCCTCTTATAGTTTATTTTGGTTGCAGAGTTATGGATACAGGAACAAATGACAAGATTCCTGTAAAATCACCACGGGATGCTTTGGTAACCAATGAAGAGGAAGTAACACCAGTAGAAGAAGGTCAATCCGCTCAACAACATAGTCAAGCGAATCAATATGCCTCGGGAATCTAGCAAGATGACATTTCACCATCGACGCAATTTACTCCACCAATGCCAGTAATTCCACAAGGGCAGGCTATGGACGGGCAGCAGATATTTAAAATATTCTACGCAATGATGCAAGCCCATCAGAAGGTTTATCAAGAAGCTCAGCAAAACCAAGCGGAGAAGTTCATTGACAGACTTAGCTCTGAGCTACGGAAGTTCATCAGCTCCATTGTAACTACCTTAGACACGGATATTAATGCTGCAGCACGACCAATAGAGAGCATCATAAGGATAGAGTCTAGCCAGAAGCGGCCGTATGCATCAACACCAGACCAAGCACAACAAGAAAGAGTTACAAAGCGACCACAGATGAATCCATCATAGAAAGCATATACACCACTTGCACTAGTCCTTCCTACTTGTCACTACTGTGGCAAGGTAGGCCATCTCGCTAAAGAATGTCGACTCAGATTGGGACTATGTTTATCTTGCAGATCCAAAAAGCATTCGGTAAGGGATTGCCCTGAACGTCGAGAGAAAGCATTGATGATTCATCAACCAGCCACATCAGCATCAGTCGGAGCACCACAGAAAGAAATTGCAAAGAAGTCTCACATGCACCAGCCACCAGAAGCATCTTCGCAGGCACTGCCTATCTGTCAATACTGTCACAAACGAGGCCACATTGAGAACAAGTGCAGACGTAAATTGGGATTATGTTTAATTTGTGCGTCCAACCAACACTTAGCCAAGGATTGTCCTCAGCATTGAAATGGTGCACTAATGTTAAACAGACAAGTAATACCAGCACCAAGGCCTGTTTATCCAGCATTGGGAGTACCACAGACGGGAATTGGAGAAGTCAGACAACCTACCCCAGGAGGGTATCAGCTGAGGCCACCCTTGGCACCACAAGCAGCACTCTTCTAGCAGGCTCAACAGCAGCAGAGGAATTATCTGCTAGGACGCGGACAAGCTCTGGCGATGACCTTGGAGGACGCACAGATTCATGGAGTAGCTAATGCGCATAAGTTTTCCATAGTTATCCATTTTTAGTATTGCTTTAGTTCGTGCCCGTTGGTTCGTGACCCTAGCCTTAACCTAGTAATTTTGAACTTGCTAATAATTGATAATCTAGTATATTTTATAAGTGATAACCTAGTTTTCTAAAACTGTAGTTTCTAGATTTCCTGTATTCTAGAAATTTCATAACTTCCATTTCTTAGGGAAGGGATTCCCTATGTGTTCTTCTTAAAACCCTCATCCTTGATCGTGCTGTGCTTCGAACAATGTTTGCAACCGTGTCATCTCGGTTGATCGGTTATTCTTTGATTGCGAGGACGCAATCCTCTTAAGGGGGTAGATTGTAAATTCCTTGATTTTTCTGGATTTTTAAAATCAATTTTTACAATTTTTTGGAATTTTTTAGGATTTAAATTAAGGTATTTTTTAGATTAAATGATGTTAAATAATATTAAAATATTATAAAAATAATATTTTCTGGTGTAAAATAAAAAATTAGACTTAGGATAATTTTTTGGAAATTTATTGGACCCCAAAAATATTTTTAAAGACCTAAAATATTTTTAAAGACCTAAAAATTAAGTTTTAAATAAACCAAATTAAACCCTAGGATTAAACCCGGTTCAACTGAACCGGACCCGGTTCAATTGAACCAACCCCAAACTCTGCGGGTCGGATCTGGGTCTAACTCGCAAACCCGAAATCCGCCTACCCGTGACACGAAACCTTTCTCCTCCCTCAGCCGCTCAGCCCCCGTAACCGCGGTGTAACCGACGAGCGCCCCCGCCGCTTCGCTTCCACAACCGCCATCGTCTTCTCCTCTCCCCGAATAGCCGATGGCCCAGCTCCCTCCCTCACCCTATAAAACCTTCCCTCTCTCAGCCCCGAGCAGCTCCGGCGAGATCCCCAGCTGCCTATGCCCTAACTATGCCGCCTCCGCCTGACCGAGAAACCCTCTGCCACCCGCCATTCCGGCCTCGCCGTGCCCTGCCCTCCAGCCGTCATCCACCATCGTCATCTCCTCTACCTCGAGACTCCCAGCCCCGCTCCTTCATCCTTCCCGATGACCCCGCAGCAACAGCTCCGTCCGAGCAGCCGTCGTGCCAGCCCCAAGCGCCTCCGCTGCCACCGCCTTCAAACTCGCCGTACTCCGTCGACCTCCCCGCGGTACCTCAGCCGAGCCATCTCCGCCTCCCTCAGCTCCGGCGATCGACGGAACCCTAAACCTAACCCTAGCTACAGTACTGTGTCGAGTGGTATCGTGTTGCCTCGCGGACACGGGAAAACCCAGTCTGCGTAACCCTGTTCAGGTACCCTTTTCTCTCTCCTTGTTGTCCCATTTTCCGTTTTGTCTGCTGTGACGCGAACCCTGCGTGATCCTCTTGATGTCCGTGCAAACCGCTCGGTGTGTCGCGTCCTGTGGTGATCGTGAACTGCGATCCAAAAACAGAAAAAATAATACCCTATTTTCCTCCGGAACTGAGTGCGCCCCGCCAAACGGGACGACTTGGTCACGTGCAGTCTTTTTCGAAAGGTGCGTGCCATTGATACGAACGTGCGAAATTTTGTAGAAGTTGATTTGGATGTGTGTGCACACCGAAATTAACGCGTATCCACCGATAACATCCCGTATTGGCCTATTCTGGAACACGTTGTAACTTTGTGTACATACGTCGGATCGAAATAAAACTTACGCCATCGAACTCGTAGCAATATGCTGGTCCTGTGACCCAAGTTTGGTTCGATTCTGAGAACATTGACAAAATCTCGTATCGTGGGCCTCCGGCTCCACTTGACGGGCGGTTTTGTGATCGGCTCATAGGAATCCAATTCTGGAAGTTTTATTGGGTTCGTATCATCGTTCTGGACTTGTTGACACTAAGTTTGACGAATTTGGAGACCATTGTTCCCTGACACATTTTTTGGTGCAAAGCGGCCCACAGGAGTACCCCGCTTTGACTAGAAACTGTCATTTTTGTCCTTGTGTCCAAATTGGACTCAAGGACAGGCATTTCTAGCTATTTGATATTTTTTGAATCTGATGGTGATATCTATTTCAGCAACCAGAGGAGTACCTGCAAATCCCGCTGCTACCAGAACTACAGTTGGAGTCAGAATCCCAAGCAAGTGTACCTTGCCAACATTGTAGTTCTTGTTACATATTTTCTTGACTTATTTATATATTGTTGTACATGCTTAACCTAGACCGTGTGACTTACTTAGCTTTCGAATCATATTCGGGTGCCAACACCATATGCGGGGTTGTGTAACGTCACCTAGACATGGATATCGAGACCCTATACTTTCTCGTACTTGCCTTATCAAGTATATCATAACCCAGGGCACCTGACACTATTCATGAGACAGAATCTTCCTGAGATATTCATGGTGATTCTGTATAGGTTACAGGTTTCATGACATATTCTTTTGTTTAGATATTATATAACTTGATGCATTAGTTATAATCCTGTGTGGCATGGACATGAGACGTCGTGGACATGAGATGTATGATTACATTGGGTGGAAAGAGACACACAGGCTACAGGTTGATTATATTATGCCGGCGTCTCAGTCTCTCTCCGAGCTAGACTACCACATAATATCACTACTACCGGCTTCCCGACACAGAGCTTGTAGTGGTCTCAACCTGAGTTCTAATGATGCTCTCATTTTGCATATCACTTAGCTGGTTATATAGTTTTACCCTATTGTTTTATTTATTGCTGCACTGTATTTATTTTGGCTTAAGTTATTTTGTACCTTGCTATGTCCCCTGAGGACCTGGATCCGGATTATGTCCCCAGGATTAGCAGACGAGATCGACCCCGAGGTACACGGGATAGGAGCATTAGCAAGAGCAGGAGCTGGAACAGGAGCGGGCACTGGATCAGTACTAGATCCAGTAGACGAGTGATCCCCGAGGGTATCTTCTGAGTATCTACTTTGTCCATACTCAGTAATTGTTGTTGTTATCCTTATTCTTGTATCTTGACAGCTGTATCAGACTCATTATCGGGTTGTTCCCCGACTTATGTTTTATTAGAATTGTTATTGCTTTATATTTCTGATATTGCTGTATTCATTTTTGTGCATGAGATTAGTATATCTAGACCCTTATTGTTGTATTACAGCTTAAGTACATCCTGATGGGTCCATTAAATTGGGTTTGTCCATCGGTGTGTGCTGCTGGCCATTGCCATGTGTCTAATCCCTCGATATTTTGGGACTGGGGAGTGACACCCGGCCACCGCACCACCGCCATAGCCACCGCCACCCACCGCCAGCATCAACCACACCACTATCACCAACAACTACACCATCACCTCCCCCATCACCCGACTTCACCTAAACCCTCCCCATCGCCACCACAGGCCACCACCACCACCACTACTACCTCCGCCATCACCTCCGCCACCGAACCACCACCGCCACCCCCCTTGGGCCGTCGCAGCCACCGCCACCACTCCCCACAGCACCCCGCACCACCACCACCAACCGCAGCAACACCCCCCGACCCCCCTAACCCTCACCACCGCCACCACAGACCACCACCACCACCACTACCCCCACCGCCATCACCTCCGCCACCCCCTGCCACCCTGAGCCGCCGCCACCCCAGCCACTGCAAGCCCCCGCCAGAGCTGCTGCACCTACTGCTGCTGCGACTGACCTCCGCCCCCCCCCCCCCGGTCGGACCTTCCCCCTACCCCCCCCCCCCCCCCCGCCGACGACGACGACGACGCCCCCCCCCCCTCTGACACGTCAGGCCCCCATATATATATATATATATATATATATATATATATATATATATATATATATATATATATATATATATATATATATATATATATATATATATATGTTATGTATAATTGTATATATTATGTATTTATATAATAAGTATATATACAGTATATATATTTTATTATATTATGTATATATACTATTATATTTATTTATACTATTATATATATGTATATATGTACATGTATAATTTATTATTATATAATATATATATATATATATTATATAATTATTTATATATATATATATTATGTACTTATATAAAAGTATATATATAATATATATATATATTATATTATATTAAGTATATATATACTGTTATATATTAAGTATATATATATATTATATTATCCTATATTATTATTATTATACTATTATATATATATATATATATATATATATATATATATATATATATATATATATGTGTGTGTGTGTGTGTATATATTGTTATTATTATATAAATATATGTATATGTATTATACATATATATTAAGTATATAAATATATATACTATGTATATATAATATATATATACTATATATATATTTTATTTTTGTGTATTATATATATATTATGTATATATATACTATTATATATATTTATATGTATATTATATATATATATATATATATATATATATATATATATATATATATATACCTTATATATATTTAATATATATATATATATATGTATTATATATATATTTATGTATTATATGATATGTATACTATTATATATATATATTTATGTACATATATATTTATAGTATGTATATATAATATATTTATATGTATATACTTATATTATGTATATATATATATATATATATATATATATATATATATATATATATATATATATATATATATATATATATATATATATATATATATATATATATATTTATTTATTATTATGTATTATATAATATATTTATATATATATATATATTTATACTATGTAAATATATACTATATTTATATGTATATATTTATATTATGTATATATATATACTTTAATATATATTTAAGTAGGTATAATATATATGTATTATATATATATTTAATTATTATTTATGTATTATTTGTATATATGTATATTATATATTATATGTATATATATATATATATATATATATATATATATATATATATATATATATATATATATATATATATATATATATATATATATATATTATGTATATAAGTATGAATATATATATTATTATTATACTCTGTATATCTTATACTATATGTACGAATGAATAATTGTATATTAAAATTATAAATTCACGACTCGTGTACGTCTTAACAGAGTGCACCTACGACGCAGTTAGTGATCCCAGGTCACAGGACCATTCAGACACAACCGCGGGAACAGATTTTTGGCACGCCCAGCTTGCGGACGTAGGCAAGTATACCTTGCCAAATTTTTACTGTTTAAACTATAAACTGTTGTATATTTTTTTTGTTTTAATTACATATAACTGTGAGCGTCCGAGATTGTCTCGGGTGCCGTCGACGAATACGTCGACATGTAGTGTAACTGGCTTAGACTTTAGCAGACTCACTATAATTGCGAGGGTATTTTGATATCCTCCTAGACCCTGATACTTGTACACGTAACACGATTGTAATTCATATTGGGATGCGAGTTTGCGTACTCGATTAGCTACCGGTGCATGTGACGTACATCACGGTTTAGCACGTAATCAGGACTATTTAGAATAGCTATGACTTGGCATATAGTCATGTGATATACACATCGTGTATTCGACTTGTGTATCCGCATTGGATGGGGAAGACAACTAGTAGGCGTATGGGATACCCATATTGGACTCCGTAGTATCTAGAGGAGCCACGGATCCAATGACTTTCTTTATTCAGATACCGTATTTTTTGGAGCGATACGGACGTATATATATTTGCAGATACCTCATTCTTCGGAATGATGGACGTTACATGATCAGATACCATACTCTTCGGAGAATGGATGTTGTAACGCCCGCAATCGCACGGTACGTTACGCTGAGTCAGATTGAATGAAATAAATGCTGGTTACATTTAATTTGTTGGGTTTTGGGAAGAAGTATTAATTGAGTTATTTCATGTGCAGATGGCTAGCGGGTTCGATGGAAATCAGGTGTTCGTTCAGAGCAATATTAAGATAGCTGGATTAGAACGATAATGCCGTCTTCCTTAGTCCGATCGGTCGGATGATTTCGAGAGCACGGTCTGCTCGCACGGTCATACCAGTTGAGTAGATCGTGCTTGCATCGGACCACGGGTTCAAAGGATTGGCCGTATCGGCAGGACAGGATGCTTAACGGGATCAAATATTGTGAGTGGGTTCTTTTCCTTCTCCTCTACTCCTTCATGTCTAATAATATGGAAAACAAGTAAAGGCTTGAACACTTGGGCTGAAACATTGGAAATTACTACACTGAGGCGTGCATAGAGTGTACGTCATTTGCTTGGATAGGATTGTGACTTGAATTGATATTGCGAGTTGGATAGTTGGAGCTAGAGTTGGAATATTGCATTTAAGGCAGTTGGTTGAAAGATGGAGATTATGCTTGGACAGTTGGAATGATACATTGAGTCATTGGGAATATCGAGAATTCGGGCGAACGAGCGTGCATCCGTGTACGGGTATCACTTGGTCGCTTTGTCTTACAAAGCGAGCAGTTGTGGTTCGAAACCGAACAACTGCATCGACGAGGGTATTGTGCCATATTTGGGGCATTGTGCCATGGGTTTTCTTTGAGCATGGGTGTTGTACCATTTGAAATACTGTGTTGAGAAGAGGCATTGTGCCTATGGAAATAACTTGGATTTGGTGCCTTGGGCAATATGTTGGAAGAATGGTTATGGATTCTTTGGTTGGATATTTTGGTTGGATATCGGTTGAACGAGTCTAGGATCGCTTGGTGGGGCGAGAATGTTCGATCCTCTCATCATACCTACTTGGTGTCTGCATGTCACGGACAACCTGTGTTGCACAGGATTTTGTTTCCTCGAACGGGATGGACTCCGGGGCACCGGGACCGTTCGGCCATGGAGGAGACATGGGCATCACGTCTTGGGGGCGGTGCTGGTAGTCCGATACCACCAGGAGGGAGTAGCTGCCCAGCCCTGGATCGGGTAGGACTGCCCTATTGATCTTGGTCTGATCAATATCCTTTATGTCTTTGCCAGTGACTTCATATAGATTAGTGTTGGCTTGCTTTACTTTGGTTGGTTTGTGTTTCGTATAGGTACGGCCACCTTGCCTCGGCAAGAGTGTGCACTCGAGATTGGATTGTATCAAGTTGGTTGAGGAAGGATATTGAGGCTTGGGATTGGTTCGATATGTTATCGTGCAAGCGATGGCATTAAGTAGGATGGTTTGCATGCTAGTTTCCTTCGGGTCGCTTATATAAATGCTTGTCGATTGGTTTGAGTTGAGTGCTTGCATGCTTAAACTGCTTTACAGTTTTTCTTAATATGTCATCCATATGCCATGAAATGAATCTAGGATTCAACTAGAAAGATCACCATATAACTGTTTGCATTCACTTTTTACTTAGTGTCGGCTTAGGCGAGTGGGTTACCCCGCTCACCAGTACGGTTGTGTACTGACCCACGTTTGTGGGCAATATTTTAGGTACGCAGGCGTAGTGGTGCTGCTTGGATATACGAGGCATGATGTATAAACTGTAAGTACCTTTGTGGGCTAGAGAAAAGAGCAAGAGTATTTCATCGCCTTCGTGGCATTGCCTTTGGGGTATTTTATTTGGACCCTATCGTGAGCTTCGCTGCGTATTACTCTGATGTGTGCTTAGTACATAATACTTGACTTCCGCTGCAACTTGGTCGTTTCGATGATAACTTTGGTGGGAAACGTTCGCTGGCCGGAGGTAAGTTGCAACGGGGTGGAGCGGCGCTGTCCGGTGGGTCGGCTGACCGGTCGGGGCGCACAGGAGCGGCGACAGCGGCTCTGCACAGGCGCGCGGGGAGGCTCCGCTGCGGAGGGGGTCACTTGCGACGGGGCAGCGGTCGGTCACCGGCGGCGGACGCACGGCCGGCGGGGGTAGAAGCTAGGGTCGGGTAGGGGTACGGTCAGCCACAGGGAGGAGGGAAAAGAAATAGAGGAAGAAGAAGAAGAATGATGGAGGGAGAAGAAGAAAGTTTCTTTGCATAAAAGAATTTAAATGGAGGAGGAGAGAGAGAGTGGGGGAGCTTTTCAATGCATTGGGATTAGGGCCGGTTTGGGGAGTGGTGAGGGTGATGTGATGGTTTTATAGGATAGTGTGTGGGGATTGGAGGGTTGGGATCCATCCATTCAAAATGGATGGATGAGATTTAACATGAATAGGAGAGGGGTTTCTTCATATGAGGAATAGGTGGGTGAGAATGGGACCCTATATTGGGACCATCTCATTTATTCATGACCAATAGGATGTTGCCAATAATTTGATAATTGCGACTAAGCCCCCGTAAATTCGGGAATTTGCATGGACACATAAAATGACGCAAAAATTGCGGAGAAAAATATATTTAAAAATTGTCATGGTGAGGGGGTATTGTGCGTTAGGCGCGGGTCTAATTAGAAGAGCATTGGGATTAATTTAGGATTAAAATGGGATTTACAAAGTCGATAAATCCCGATTTAAATAGAGATAACGCGTCCCGCGAATTTAATTTAATTTGGGGCCCGTGGGGTCAAAATCTGGAAATGACGCAAAAGCCAAAAATGGTGGGGGCTTGGAGTCAGTCTTGGACCCTTTTGTTGGTCCGGCTCAACGGGTTAAGTTGGTACCCCAAAATCGAGGGTAACGACACAGGTGTCCGACACGGAATTAAATATGGGTTACGATTTTAGGATTGTTGCGCAATTAATTTAGAGCACACAAAAAATTGATTTTAACAGTCAGAAAAGTCCAGTGCCTAATTTGGTGAGTTGAGTCGGAAGTATAATAATTGTACGGAATTTATGGGCTGATAATGGGCTCCGAATAACTAGACAAAGATAGGGCACGCCAAGGATTTTAATTAAATAAATTAAAAATACCAGACAAACTTAACTCCACTCTAAACCTCAACATCTGCTGCTAAATCCAAAATTTTCCAAAACTACTCTAACTATCTACAGAATAAATCGAGGGGGTTTACAGGAATACCAGGATAGCATTACACGAGTTGCTCGTACAACAAATGTAAGGAACAGTTGGATATTGGGTTGGACTACTTAAGAGATCGTTGCACGGGATTGCTCGTGTTACAAAAGTATCAGACGATTTTGAGAATAGCTAAAAATATTAAGAATGGAACATAGCACAAAGCTGCATAGCGAGATTGCTTGAAAGAACAAGATGGTTCACTTGTTGGTTGAGTCTTTGTGTCAGACTTGAGTTGGACAAGGCAGGATCTCGCATAAGGAATGGCTAGCAGCGGATCTTGGATCAGTGCAAAAGAATCATAATGCGAGTAGCGACTTGATTCGGAGTGGTATATGGGATACCACATATTGAGCAAGGCATTGAAATATTTTAGATAAACAAAATAGAAATTGCCTGAACGGACTCGGGTAACAGGAATATAAGTTGGTTGGTGCACATCGATTGAGTTGGAAAGAATAAAAAATGGAGCAAGTGAATATTGAGTTGAGAAATCGAGAACGGACTCCGTGCAAATGGAAGTATCATTGGGTTTAAGAGATGGACGAGATCAGAACGAACAGTTGGGATACGCTTGAGCGAAACGATGGGTTAATTGAAGAATAGCGAGCACGGACTACGATTTTTGGGCAACACAATTGAGTTCTTGGTTGAATAATGAAACACGATCTTGGTTTGGAGGGATAATGTGATAGATTCACATAAACATGAAAGATTTTGGATATTGCTGCTCGAGAAGTCGACTCAGGTTTAGCGGAATTTTGGGCAAGATGGTGCAACGATAGTAGACGGATTCTCCGGAAGACATGAACGGATTGTGGCAACAACGGAAGGCAAGAATTATGGCGGATAGACTTTTGAAGATAGCTAAATATGGAAGCAACGTCAGAACAAATCACTGTGCTGCTTGAGTAAGTTGGACGTGCATTATGGAATGCGGCAAACAGATAAGAATTTGAGCAAGCCTTTGGTTTCGAGAATCATTACATTTAGTGGTACGAGTAGACGAACATGGTAATTCAAAATTTTGATAGATTCAGGGCAGAACGACGGATTGATAGAAGACGGTTTCAATGAGCGCAGTTCTCGAACTGTGGCTTGGATAGATAGCAAGACTTTAGGTGGCTAAGCGGCATTGGTTGACAGATCAACAGAGGTAGTGCATGTAGTTCTCGGATTTGGAAGTTTGCTCGGATGTTATGGTTGAATTTTGATTCAGATTTGCAGATGAGATATAGCATGGTTCATAGTAACTGTCCATCGTGATGATTATAATTATCGAGCGTAGCTTCGGGATAGCTGACCCTAGCGACTTGACCGCCAGATCGGATATGAATATGGTAGACCCATAGAACGACCCTTGAGATAGCATATTTGGGAATACGTCGAGGGCAGATGTGAGCAATAAGATTTGGCTTATCGACTGAGTGTTGGATTTGAGAGACCCTTGGGATAGTCTTCAGCTGAAGATGCAGCCAGAAGATCGAAGCAATGGTGAAAGTAGCCTAGTCAACTGATGAGATTTAGAGTCGCAGATTTTTATTGATGGCATCGCCTCTGACTCATCGTGCCCTGGAAGGGAATAGCATTCATATGAATTAACGACTGTGAAACTAGCTCGTGAAGTTAAAGCAGCGGCTCGTTCAGATCAAATCTTTACGAATACTGGAAGGGACATGTGTGCCTCAGATTTATAAGATATCTCAGAAATTAGTCTGGGAAGCGTGCTCGTTCAGAAGGCAAAGGTGATATCCTATGCTTCGAGGCAGTGGAAGCAGCGCGAAGAACTATTCCATGCGCAACCTAGGAATTGTGGCGAGTGTGTCCACGTTGAAATCGTGGCAACACTATCCCTTTGGCGTGGCGACAAGATCTTCGTGGATCACACGAACCTCAATATAGATGTTCACCCAGCGAGGTATTGAGATTGAGGAAGAAGTGTTTGCTTGAACTGATCAAGGCAAAGTTGATATTTGGGAAAGTCGCCTAGTTGGGGTAGTATCAGTTGTGATGATCGTTCGGTGCACGAGATATATTTTGGAGATGTTGCTAGTACAGATTCTGAAATAGTGGATGGATTGAGTTGGAACACGAACTGATTGAGTCAGTGGAAAATCATTATATTTGAGAATAGTGCTCAAATGGTATGTTAGAATGGAAATCAGGATTTGGTTCAATTAGGAGTAAAGCAAATGGATGCCTCGGACATAAAGATACCCTTGTAACTTGTTCAAATTTGCTATCGCAAAGCTCGACTGAAATGCATGTATTTTAGGGACGCCTTAAATATGTGTACGATCCAAAACTAAGCGATACGAAGAATTCGTATTGAGCTGCAAAGAGGATGTGGGAATTCAGGAATTTGTACGAGCGTTCAGCAGAGCGAGATGCTGAGTCAGGATCGTGAATATGAGAGTTTCATAGAGCAGATCTATGGATTGGACGAACGGTATGTGATAGGAATGAGTACCAGCACGGTTCGTGGACGAACCTGATTCTAAGTGGTATATTATGTAATGCCTGCAACCGCACGGTGCGTTACGCTGAGTCAGATTGGATAAAATAAATGCTGGTTATATTTAATTTGTTGGGTTTTGGAAAGAAGTATTAATTGAGTTGTTTCATGTGCAGATGGCTAGCGGATTCGATGAAAATCAGGTGTTCGTTCAGAGCAGTACTGAGATAGCTAGATTGGAACGATAATACCGTCTTCCTTAGTCTGATCGGTCGGATGATTTGGAGAGCACGGCCTGCTCACACGGTCATATCAGTTGAGTAGATCGCGCTTGCATCGGACCACGGGTTCAAGAGATTGGCCGTATCGGCAGGACATGATGCTTAACGGGATCAAACATTGTGAGTGGGCTCTTTTCCTTCTCCTCTACTCCTTCATGCCTAATAATATGGAAAATACGTAAAGACTTGAACACTTGGGCTGAAATATTGGGAATCACTACACTGAGGCGTGCATAGAGTGTACGTCATTTGCTTGGATAGGATTGTGACTTGAATTGATATTGCGTGTTGGATAGTTGGAGCTAGAGTTAGAATATTGCATTTGAGGCAGTTGGTTGAAAGATGGGGATTATGCTTGGACAGTTGGAATGATACATTGAGTCATTGGGAATATTGGGAATTCGGGCGAACGAGCGTACATCCGTGCACGGGTATCACTAGGTCGCTTTGTCTTGCAAAGCGAGCAGTTGTGGTTCGAAACCGAACAACTGCATCGGCGAGGGTATTATGCCATATTTAGGGCATTGTGCCATGGGTTTGCTTTGAGCATGGGTGTTGCACCATTTGAAACACTGTGTTGAGAAGAGGCATTGTGCCTATGGAAATAACTTAGATTTGGTGCCTTTGGCAATATGTTGGAAGAATGGTTATGGAATCTTTGGTTGGATATTTTGGTTGGATATCGGTTGAACGAGTCTAGGATTGCTTGGTGGGGCGAGAATGTTCGATCCTCTCGTCATACCTACTTGGTGTCTGCATGTCACGGACAACCTGTGTTGCACAGGGTTTTGTTTTCTCGAACGGGATGGACTCCGGGGCACCGGGACCGTTCGGCCATAGAGGAGACATGGGCATCACGTCTTGGGCGCGGTGCTGGTAGTCCGGTACCACCAGGAGGGAGTAGCTGCCCACCCTGGATCGGGTAGGACTGCCCTATTGATCTTGGTCCGATCAATGTCCTTTATGGCTTTGCCAGTGACTTCATATAGATTAGTGTTGGCTTGCTTTACTTTGGTTGATTTGTGTTTCGTGTAGGCGCGGCCACCTTGCCTCGGCAAGAGTGTGCACTCGAGATTGGATTGTATCAAGTTGGTTGAGGAAGGATATTGAGGCTTGGGATTGGTTCGATATGTTATCGTGCAAGCGATGGCATTGAGTTCGACGGTTTGCATGCTAGTTTCCTTCGGGTCGCTTATATAAATGCTTGTCGATTGGTTTGAGTTGAGTGCTTGCATGCTTAAACTGCTTTACAGTTTTCCTTAACATGTCATCCATATGCCATGAAATGAATCTAGGATTCAACTAGAAAGATCACCATATAACTGTTTGCATTCACTTTTTACTTAGTGTTGGCTTAGGCGAGTGGGTTACCCCGCTCACCAGTACGGTTGTGTACTGACCCACGTTTATGGGCAATATTTTAGGTACGCAGGCGTAGTGGCGCTGCTTGGATATACGAGGCATGATGTATGAACTGTAAGTACCTTTGTGGGCTAGAGAAAAGAGCAAGAGTATTTCATCGCCTTCGTGGCATTGCCTTCGGGGTATTTCATTTGGACCCTATCGTGAGCTTCGCTGCGTATTACTCTGATGTGTGCTTGGTACACAATACTTGACTTCCGCTGCAACTTGGTCGTTTCGATGATAACTTTGGTGTTTGACAACATCGCCTTGTACGAGCGCAACTCCAGGCTCGTACGGTATCACGTCCTGATGAGAACGATTGTCCTGCGGGAGAGCTGTAAACGTGGTGATTCACGTTCAGCGGGGACTATCGAGCTTGCGGGAGATTGGGGCGTGACAGACGTTATGCCTACGCCTACCCATACGTACCAAGATTGTCTTCATATTGCATTCACTTAGATGGTTAGCACACCTTTATTTATTTTATTCAGTATTTATATATATGATATGCTTTTATGTATCTTGTTATGTCCCACTGAGGACCTGGTTCTCTTCCAGATCTAGACGAGGCGTACTATCCCATGGTGTACGGACCCGGACAGGAGATGAGGTACGCATCCGAGGAGGAGCTAGAGGTGCTACCATCAGAATCTCCCTGATCTTTGGTAGACCTACCATCTGGAGCTGGAGCCTCTTTACCTAGATAGACGATGCTCTAGCCTTACTATATTTTAGCACTTTTATCTTTATCTTTTGTAGTGGGTTTATTCCCACCAGACATATCTGATTTGTACTATGACATTTCAGACTCAGCACTTATATTCCAGCACTTATTTCAGTATTCCTTGTTATTTTGTGGATGAGATTAGACATTACCTGTTATCTTCTAGTATTAAACCTGTTAGTATTTTAGGATAGCGTAGCACGTCTCATTGGGTCCATTAAATTGGGTAATCCCTCAGAGACGTGACAGCTGGCCAATGCCACATGGCCTGGTCCCGCATATTTTGGGACTGGGACATGACAATATAGCTCGCACTACGGGCGTGAGTCATGCTGGTCGCTACCCCCAAAGTATGATGATTTCTGTTGTGCCCTGACGGGTGTGTGAGTTATGAGGCTTAGATCGAGTAGCCTACCCTTGGCCATACGTCGAAAAGTTGTCCTCATTTGTATTCATATAGATTGTCTTGTACAGCGTACTTATATATTTTCAAATATTATGCATGTTTACTGTATTTAATTTAGCTTTCTTCTATGTATCTTGTTACGTCCCTCTGAGGACCTGGTCCCTTTCCAGGTGTAGATGTTCATGACTTTTCGCAGGAGCACGGATCAGGACTTACCACTTATCTCTTTCGAGAAGGTCTTACCTTCGAAGAATCTTTGATTATCTCTAGCGACAGATCACTTCGCTGATACCTTTATATCATCATCTTATATTTATTGGAGATTTACCCTTCTTCCTCAATTTAGTATTGTTATAGTCATTGGTAGTGGATTTGTCTCCACCCAACTATCATTTAAGGATTATTCAGACTCTTTATTCTAGTTTAGTTATTTACTTTCTGTGACTTATTGTGTGGATGAGATTATTATACCTATGACTTGTGACACTATATTTATACCACATGTGAGTTTATATTCATATTACAGCGTACGTGTGTATTATGGTATCCATATATTGGAGTTGCCATATACATACGGCTGGCATGCTTACGTGTTCCTAGTCCCACATATTTTGGGATTGGGGAATGACATATTTTTGTGGTGGCTCATGCAGGTTGAGAGCATATTGTCTCGGTTACGTTAGTGTACCGAGCAAGCTTGCGCATAGGATTAGAATATAGGATCTCATCGACTTAATTATTATCTCCCTTTATTTTATTTCGTATTCTCATTTGATTGCTTGCATTACATCTTGCTTGATCCCTTCTCAACGTCAATCTTCTCTCATGCTTAATAGGGGTTAGAAAGATGACTTGTACTAGGTATATACACTCTAGTATTCAATAACACTATTAGTTAAATTTTTAAAAGTTTGGTAGTATGCCTTATAACCTAGTATCACATAGTCCTTCTGACCAATTAATAAAATATAAATGAATGACACCAACTATAGGCTTGCATAAGAAGATAGTGTTTATCTAGACTATAGAACTTTAGTGTTTATCTTGACTGTAGAACTTAGAGGCCCATACACCCATTTGGTTGACTTTAGACTTAGAAAAGAAATTAGTATGGCAACTGTAGAGGCACAACACCGATCTTCTTGGTGAACTTAAGTTATTTTGTACCTTCCTCCATCATAATCAAGCGTACCTATATTTTTGTACTACCTTGACTTATGCTGCTATTATAGCCTAGTTTTGCAAGCTTATTATTTTTATTGAGCTTGTTCATAATAGATATTATTGGGGGCCCACACTAATATATTGTCTAAATCAGAATCGGTGTATTATGGTCTGATCAACCGTAGTGTACTTGGTTCGCTCTTTATATCACTACTTTATGTGGATTGAGATATAGTTGACTTAACTTGTTTGACGGATATACTTGCCCTCTAGACTGGTCAGAGCATATCATGTCAGGTACATAACTGTTCTGATATGAACATGCGAATAGGAATTTACCAAAATAAGGTTGAATCTACAACTGTCTTGGCAACTCCCTTTCGAATTCTCTAATCCCTTTGAATCATGTAATTATATTCTATCATCTCCTCCTTGAAATTATTTATTGTTGTTATCCGTCTTTCCCTATTCTTGAAAGATGAACGTTCGTGCTTAGTATAAGTTTGATACACGAATAGTACTAGATATACCCCATAGGCCAAGCACTCATGATGACAAATAAGAGAGCGCAGGCACAGAAAGTCGTAGATACAGGTACGACCTTAGTTATATGTGTCATTTCATACTCATGACCCCCTTTATGACACGGGATCTTAGATGTATAAATAGACGTAGAATTATATATAAGGTAGTTTAGCATATATAAGGATGTATTGATATTCGACTCAGATGGCATACACGCAATGCTAATAGATGACATGCGTAGCAGCAGTAGTATTCTCTTCCTATCACCATATCACCCCCTTGGGTGGCTCATCTTCTCTTTTATATCTATCCCTTATCTCGTGCTTAACTCTTCCTATCATAGTCGTATCTTTCGTGCCATTAGGAATTGTTTGATTACTTCAACCTCACCCTTATTTTCTTAGTTAAGAACATAAATGGTTTAGTAAATAATTAATAACTAAAAGATGAGTACTTAATAATAACCCTTATATATATGCACTATAGCAATATCTGTACTCTTTTATTAATTTAACCCTTAAGTAGCATTATTTAGCCCAATAGGAATCTGTTAGATTGTTGAATTAGTTCATAGTTCCAATAGTTTTATAAAGTTAGTCAAGACCTTAAATTGTTATCCAAAAACCTAGACTAAACCTAGGAAAGAGTTGAAGGCACTTATTACGAACTGACAACTATGACAAATTGCTGACAAAGTAGCGACAGCTGCAGCTAGACCTTTATAGTAGATGTAAAACCCCTAATCCTAGAAAACCGTATTTACTTTTTTATTAATTAATAATTAAAATATAGTAATTATGAGCTAAATAGGAGAAATAGATTTTATTTAATTTTTATTTTAGGTGTTTGTAAATTTAGGAGATTTATGGAGCCGGTATAAATTTTTTCTAATTTATTTCATGTAGGAGACCCTTTGGACAGTTGCTAGCTTAATGGTATGCATTAATATAAATTCTAGATTTATATATATATATATATATATATATATATATATATATATATATATATATATATATACATATATTTTTAAAAGAAAAAGAAAGTAAAAGAAATAAAAAAGGAAAGAAAAAGAAATAGAAAAAGAAAGAAAGAAAAATGAAATCCTAATGGATATTAAACTCTAACCCAAAACCCGTTATAAGCCCTAACCCATATAACCCTATACCCGCACACATATGAAACAGCAGCAGTAGCAGCGCGTGCAGACCCCACGCGCGGCTTCAGTACCCCCCCCCCTCTGCCTCGTTTTATATATATATATATATATATATATATATATATATATATATATATATATATATTTGAGAAAACCCTAACCCTAATCCTCACTCTTTCCCTCGAGACCACCGCCGCCGAGCCCTGACCGCTGCCGATGTCCGCCTCCATCCGCCCAGAACTTCCCGCACGACAATCGCGTGACACGTACAACCTCGCGCGCTGCAGTTTGGAACAACAACTTACCTGTGTTCCAGCCCTATTTTTCGTCATCTCGCTGAACCAAACTCGACCCCGTCTTCACCGGTACGTTCACCACTTAACCCCCTTCAATATATGTATGATAGTTGACCTCGAACAGCGCATAACCCTAGGTGAAAATAGCGTCCAAGTTGACGGAAAAAGATAACTTTTGGGTATCGCAGAAAACTACGGTGACTACCTATGTTTCCGGATTCGTATCTCCCACCACAGAGATCCGAATTTGATTTTTCTTTAGGTATGCGGAGACCACTTGACCTAGTTTAATTTTTGTTAATTATATTAAATTATTAAACTATTGTATATAGAATTAAATTCGTTGGAAAATCTCAAAAATCTATTTTTTCTAGATTTTCAAAAATTACGAAATGGAGCACGTCCCGCCAAACGGGACCGTCCCATCATGTACCAAATGTATCAAAAGGTGCGTGCAGTGTACTCGGACACGTAAGATTTTGCGAAAACTGATTCGGACGCATGTGCGCGTCGAAATCAGCCCGTATTCGCAAACAATTCCTATATCGCAACTTTTGCGAAAGTCCTGCGCATTTTGTGCACGCTCGTCAGATTGCGACAAAACTTATGCCACTAGACTCGTGGTATCGTGTTGGTCCTGTGACCCAATTTTTATGCAATTCTGAGACTATTGACTAAGTCGCTAATTGGCGGGTCCTACAGTTGACTTTTTGAACAAATTTATATTCGGCTCACTGGAATCCACCTTTGGACATACCGTTGGGTTCGTACTGACATTTAGGGTTTGTTTGACCTATAATTTATCCTATTTAGAGACCTTTATTCCTGGCACATTTTTCGGTGCAAAGTGGGCCACATGTGGGCCCCGCTTTGACTCAAAATTATCGTTTTGCTCCTATGTTCAAATTAGACGAAAGGGTAGTATTTTTTAGCTATCTCGCTTATTCTGAAAATGTTAGTGATATTTATTTCAGCATCCGGAGACGTTCATTCTGAGGCCGTAGTTTCTGATCTTGTGTGCTTGGCTCCTGGAAGTTACACTTTGCAGCTTTCTTACCAGGCAAGATACTTTGCCAAATTGTTTACAGTATTTTGTATGCTTATTTTATTTTTGTATATTTATTGTATTTCTGTATATTTTTTGCATGTGTAGTTTTCTTTCAGTCATTACTATATATTAGATATGTTGACACACACATGGCACTTAGTATCATGAGAGGACAATCAGTAGGCATATGGGCTTAACCACTCTGGTAAACCGTAGTAACTAACACGCACTATAGTGGTCGTATCCGGTGGTCGCTACCCCTGAGGTATGTCGATTGATGGAGTCACGAGGGTCGCTACCCCCGAGGTATGTCGGCTGATGATGTCCACTGACGTGTGTGTGAGTTGTGAGATTTAGATCGAGTAGCCTACCCTTACCCATATGTCGAAAAGTTGTCCTCATTTGCATTCATATAGATTGTCTTGTACAGCGTACTTATATATTTTCAAATATTATACATGTTCACTGTATTCAATTGGCTTGCTTCTATGTATCTTGTTACGTCCCTCTGAGAACCTGGCCCTTCCAGGTGTATCTGTTCTTGAGTATTCGCAGGAGCGCAGATTTGGATGGTTACATATGTTCGAGGAGGTCTTCTCTTCGAGCCCATGATTGATAGCTGGTATTCTTATATTGTGTTTGTGGTGTTGCACATTTACATTCGAGTTGGTAGTGGATTTGTTTTCATCCTACTATCATCTTTAGATACTTTGGATTGAGCTCTAGTTTCATAGATATTGGTTATTTACTTATATTAATTTTTTATGGATGAGATTTAGATTATACCCTATGACTTGTGATAAAGTTATACCACTTGTGGATTTGATATTCATATTACAGCGTAGGTATGGGTTTTGGTTTCCATATATTGGAGTTGCCATATCCATGTGGCTGGCAAGCTTACGTGTCCAAGGCCTACGTATTTTTGGGACTGGGGCGTGATATATTTTTAGTGGTGGCCCATACAGGTCGAGAGCATATTTTCTCGGTTACGTTACTGTACCGAGCAAGCCTGCAAATAGGATTAGAATATAGGATCTCATCCACTATTGACTATGATTCATATTCCTTTCAATCTGTCCTATTTAAACTATTGCATCATGCTCGATTCATGTGCTTTCCTAATAGTTCCTTGAGTATAGCCCCCTCATAGAATATAGAAGTCCCTGTTGTTAGATGATAAGTAGGTTAACCTTCCTATTAAGAATACGACTAGAATGTTGACACACCACTAAGTTTAGAATATCTAGTGAACCCTAGAATTCCTCATCTATAGATTGGTTTACCATTATCCCTTGATGTATTATGAAGACCTGAGAGTAGTATAGACACTACTAGAGTTAGTTAGAAGTTTTACCATAATGTTTGACCCTAGTATTGAGGAGCCAATAGAAAACCAAAATTTAATATTAGGACTGAACCTAACCTTCATAGCTAGATAGTATTGGAGAACTATAAACTTAGATCATTGTCTTATTATTAGTAGACAGCACCTCAGGAAGCCTAGAGGAATGTAATCAATATTTTTTTCTTGATCATGCCTCAAACATAGCAACTAGCACCCCACTCCCCTTTAGAAAACCATGATGCTATCTAGAGCCCCCTATTTTAATTTTATATGTTGTTCCTCTGCGACCTTAACGTTTGTTAATTGTGCGACGACTAAATTATGTTCTTCTTTTCTTCATCTTTCAACTAGTGCCACCTGACACCTCTGATTAGAGACTAAGTGATTTTATTCTATGATTAGGATATATAGCCTGCTAGGATTATAGTTGTAATTTTGAAATTTTGAATTTTTGTGCTTGGTAATTAGAACTTGATAGTTTTAAGTTATTCTTGTAGATTGTGACCTGATGATTAACCCTTAGTTTTAAAATTGCGTAACATGTACCCCCCACCTCGATACGAGTTATATTTCCTTTCCCTTGAGGCCAGTAAATATTCCACTTACTATTGACACTTGCACTAAGACTAAGACTTAGGACGATCATAACCTATGTAATGTAAGAGGATACGCTAATAAGTACCAAGATCTTTCCCTAACAATAGTTTATACTTTATTTACAAGGACAAGGTTATTCTAAGAATTTCCTCAAGGCAATTACAGTATTAGTTATTGTTATAAGTTAGGTAGTATACCTCACAACCTAATATCACATAGTCTTTGACCTATTATTGAAGTATAACCGAATGACATTACCTGTATGCGAGCATAAGATGATATTGTTTATTCAGACTTTAGAAATTAGAGGTCCATACCCTAATTTGTCGACTAGCGACTTAGACAAGGAGTTAGTATGACAACTGTAGAGATTGTGGAGTCTTATTTCTTTGTGAACTTGAATTATTTTGTAACTTTCCTCATCATAATTCAGCGTTATATTTTCTGTGCTACCTCAAATTATGCTGCTATTATAGCCTAATTTTGCAAGCTTAATCTTTTATCGAGCTTTTTTATGACATATGTACTATTGGGTCGATACACTAATACATTTCAGAATCAGTGTATGACGGTCTGATCAACCTTAGTGCATTTTGATTCGCCCTTCGCAATACTACTTTACATGGATTGAGATATATAGTT
>JAYESA010000006.1:218963685-218997099 GCA_036927795.1 Iris macrosiphon
TTGAGGTGATTGTGCAGTAGAGAATTTATGGAGCAATTATAATTTTTTTTCTTAATTATTTTCAAGTAGGAGACCCAGTGGACAGTTGATAGATTTATTGTATGCACCAATATAAATTTTTCGAATTATATATATATATATATATATATATATATATATATATATATATATAGAGAGAGAGATATATATATAAAGTCTATTAATAGAAAAGAATAAAAAAATAGTAATAAATTATAGTTATAATAAATATAATAATAATAATAATAATAATAATAATAATAATAAGCGTTATACTCGCAAGCAAAGTTGAGTCTATAGGGGAAGCACAAACAAGATGCTAGATCCCGTCCAAACTTGTAACAAAATAGCTTACGACATTATGATCGGTAAACCTAAACACGGAAAACATATTGTTCTAGGGAGGGTAGAAATAAGAGATGGCTGCAAAAACCGACTGCTCGATCGTAAGAAGAAACAACAGAACTGCAGCTACCACGGCCACACCTGCCCATGGACTGCTGAAGTAGTCTCGGATCAGCTCCGCCCTCCATCGAGGCCATTTGGATTCATGATACGCGGTCACCCGAACAAACAAGTCGGCAAGATAGTTCCTATCCGAGGCATAGTGTATCTGAACACACAGCTTATTGAAGAGATCAGCAACCGCCTCGTCGGTGCTCAACCTGTTGACGAGGATCCCCTTCGAGCCGAGCAACCTCACGTCCTCTGCGTCGTCAATGATGAGGTCCATGAACGCAGCATAAATCGTGACGTAAGTCCTGGTGTTGGGGTAGCACTGCTCGAATGCGATAAGGTTTCGGAAGAGGGGGTCTGTATAATTGTAGACTCGCAGCGGCGGAATTACCATTATCCCGTCCTTGAAGGACACGTCTAGGAAGCTTCCGGCGGCCTCGTTGGTCTTAAACTTTATCCCGCTCCTCATCAGCTCGGTCGCGCTAGGGATCCACTCCGGAGGAGTCTTTGCATACGGTACTTCCGAAGCTGATGGTTGATCAGGTTGCGAAGGAACGAGAGACGAATGGAAGAGATGGAGAAGGTGGTGGACTTGAGTTGCCGGCATTGATGTGAAGCCCCTGGACATGTTGGGATGGATGTCGCGGAAGAGCTGGAGCGCAAGCTTCGGAAGGTCGAGGCCTTTGTCCACCGGAGTAGCCAAGATGTCGAACAAGGTCTGGACTAGGAAGAAAGGGATTTGGTTCTCAAGCTTCAGTAGATCATAAGCTACTAGGTTCCAAATCCATAGCATTCCTAGAACAGGACTCTCAATCACTTCCTCCTCCTCCCCGATCTCCAACTCTACAGTATTGTCCTCCCCCTCTTCTTCGCCATCCATCCTCTCGTTCGCCATATCCACCACAACCTCCTCCTCGACTCCATCCTTCCTCCTTGCTTGTTTCAACAAGAGATGGAGAATGAAGCACCCATCAAGCAGCATCGTCATCGCGAGGTATTGCTCGTCGTGATGGACGCTATCCGAGTAGCAACTTCTCACCTTAGTATCCAACGCCCTCAGCTCCGATAGGCATCGGTCCAAGAGCTCGCTCGCCCGCTCCCGGCTCCCGTGGCGAGAGAGGAGGTAACGAACGCATTGCCACTTGTGGTCTTGTATAGTACTGCTCCTCCATGTAGCGTGGTGATGGTGGTAAGCTCCGATAGGCACTACCAGCGGCTCATAGGCCTTGCTGTCACCGCGACGGATGTGCTCCGGGACCCTGAAGATAGTCCACTGCCTTCTTGGATACGGCTTTGGGGCCTTCAGTTGCTTCCTCACGGACCCAATCCACGATGGCTCGACGTCTATGTCAGAATTGCTTTCTGGAGAAGCTGACACAGCTGCTGGTAACATTCCTTCATCATATTCCTTCTCTGGATTGAGATTAATTTTCGGGGTGGTGCTTACTACAGTAGCACAAGGGTTTACTACAGCATCAAAATCGTAACGACGGACGATTTTCTTACGGTCTCGTTCCTCCATCCCGAAGCAAAAGTTGAAGCTCTAATGGATATATATGGTTTAGCTCACAAAGGGCTCCTATTAAGGAAAGGAAAATGATGTTGAAGAACAGTGAGAAAGACAAGGAGGAGATAAGGAGTTGGCATTTGGAACAGAGATGTTATATAACGCTATGTGCAGAGAAAAATGTTCCCACATTAATTCCAACAGCTACAGCTACTACTACTATGAAGCGTTATAAGCAGTCACGTTTTTGGCACAGAGAAGAGTGCACAAAAACAAACTGATCTTTAAAGACAATGGGTTGGCATTTGGAATCTTAGAATCTTAGATCCTCTCTATGAATGGGAGGAGGTCCCACCAGAAGCTCGCCTCCTCCCCCTTTCCGGACCCCAAGCCGCTGCCATCTTCGTCTCTCCCTTGCCAACGTCATCTACCCACCGCGACGTCAAGTCCGATAACGTCCTCTTCGACGGACAAGGCTGGATCTAGCAGGCCGACTTCGGGTCCATGGATCGCCCACCGTCGACGGGGAGTCATCGTCGTCGAGAACTATCAAAAGTTTTGACAGTACTTCCTATTAATTTTTTATTCTGCTATTTGGGGGTGAGAACTATCAAAAATTTGACAGTCCTAAACAAAATCTGGACATCCACTAGGAAAAAATAATTCGATGACAAACTCGTAAATAAAATATAAAAAAAATTAACTGTCATGAACAATTTTTGATGTGTCTTTAGAATTCGCAGCTTTATCCTGTGATTTCTTTAGGTGAAGTGTGAAATCATTCCTTTCTTCACAGAGGATGAACAACTCCGAAGTGGACGGATCTCGGTGCCCCTCTACTATTATGCTCTTCCCGCACCTCTCGCCTCTCTATAAGTTGTTTCTTTACCTCTTCCCAATCGAGTTTTTAACCGCTTCTTTCATGAATCGATTAAGATTTCGAAATTTTATAGTACTTCTTTGAAGATCTACTACAGATCTACTCAGATCTAATACAGATCTAGAATATGGAACTAATTTTTTATGGATTTGGTTTGTTATTTGTGAGGAAATGGAAGAAAAAAAAATGAATGAACTTGCATGTCTGTGAATTTTTTGGGTGCTTCCAGACCACTTCTACCAGATTTTGAATATCGAAATAACTTTTGAAGTAATTGTGTGAGGAAATGGAAAGAAATTGGTCGAAAATGCATGTATGTGACTTTTTTATGTGCTTCCTACTCATCAGATATACTAGAAATCTATAATAGAGTACTATTTCTTGAAGGATTTGGATTGAAATTTGTATGAAAATGGAAAGAAATTGGTGGATCTTGCAGGTCGTGAGTTTATCTTGAAGAACCCCTTTTTTTTCTCACTTCAAATGGTTCCACGACTTTTTCATGGATGTACATAAAATATTGTAGAAGAACATGCATTTCTGTGGTATTCGCATCAGACCCTCTCTCTTTGTAATCATACTATAAATTGGCATAATGTTAAAGAGATTTGTACTGTCAGAACTAGCGGGAACTAGAAAGGAAAAAAAAAAAAAAAATTGCGGTTTGCTCATTTTATAATCATACTTTAAACACATTTGGGTCTTAATTGAAGTGTTAATATTGTTCCTTTGAAGAACGTAAGATTTTTTTTTCATCTTTTTAAGTTCTTATTAATGCAATATATTGACCGATTATGAATTACTATGTTGCAAGTATGCAATTGGCAAGCATAATATATGTGTATTTATATTTGGATTATTTAGTAATAGGTCTCATCTAATATTTGATATTAGAATTTGAGTTTTCATTATGTCCAAATATAGGGTTTGAGTCTCGTAATATAGGATTTAGATCTCCAAATTGGTAACAGATTTGGACGTAAACAGTAAATATGAGATCCAAATCTTATACTTTGACATTATGAAGACCCAAACCCTAATATTAAATATTATATGAGACCATATTACTAAATAATTCTTTATATTTTATTAATTATAAAATTTTATTGTATTCATAATTAGAATTAAATAAATGTGGTCGGGATAACCTCGTTCTATTCAGAAGTGAAAAGCCATATCATTTCTCTACTATTACAAACATACCAACTACAAAAGTTACACTTTTCAAATCGCTTCAATCAACATCCAAAGGATTTCACACTTCTAGCATTAGCTTCTTCTTCGTAACATCAAACAAAGAAATTGAAAAATATGGGTTTTGGGATTTCTCACATCGGCTCACTTTCTTTTTCGAACCAAACAGACCTCAAGATCGGAACCAAAACATGGAAAAAAATTCGTTCTAGGGAGGATGAAAATAAGATACGGCTGCAAAAACCGACTGCTCGATTGTAAGCAGAAATAGCAGAACTGCTGCCACCACGGCAACACCAGCCCATGGACTGCTAAAGTAGTCGCGGATCAGTGCCGCCCTCCATCGAGGCCATTTGGATGCATGATACTCGGTCACCCGAACATACACGTCGGCAAGATAGTTCCTATCAGAGGCATAGTGTATCTGAACGCACAACTTATTGAAGAGATCAGCAACCGCCTCGTCGGTGCTCAACCTGTTGACAAGGATCCCCTTCAAGTCGAGCAACCTCACGTCCTCAACGTCGTCGATGATGCATCCTCACGTCCTCAACGTCGTCGATGATGCAGTCCATGAACGCAGCATAAATCGTGACGTAAGTCCTAGTGTTGGGATAGCATTGCTCGAATGCGATGAGGTTTCGGAAGAGGGGGTCGGTATAATCGTAGACTCGCAGTGGCGGAATTACCATTATTCCGTTCTTGAAGGACACGTCTAGGAAGCTTCCGGCGGCCTCGTTGGTCTTAAACTTTATCCCGCTCCTCATTAGCTCGGTCGCGCTAGGGATCCACTCCGGAGGAGTTTTTGCATACGGTACTTGTGAAGCTGATGGTTGATCAGGTTGCGAAGGAACGAGAGACGAATGGAAGAGATGGAGAAGGTGGTGGACTTGAGTTGCCGGCATTGATGTGAAGCCCCTGGACATGTTGGGATGGATGTCGCGGAAGAGCCGGAGCGCAAGCTTCGGAAGGTCGAGGCCTTTGTCCACCGGAGTAGCCAAGATGTCGAACAGAGTCTGGACTACGAAGAAAGGGATTTGGTTCTCAAGCTTCAGTAGATCGTAAGCTACTAGGTTCCAAATCCATAGCATTCTTAGAACAGGACTCTCAGTCACTTCCTCCTCCTCCCCGATCTCCAACTCTACAATGTCCGCCCCCTCTTCGCCAACCATCCTCTCGTTCCCCTCATCAACCTCTCTCTTTCCTTCCTCGATCTCCGCCACAACCTCCTCCTTCGCCTCCTCGACTCCATCCTTTTTTGCTTGTTTCAACAAGAGATGGATAATGAAGCACCCATCAAGCAGCATTGTCAGCGCGAGGTCTTGCTCATCTCCTTCCACTTCATCCGAGTAGCAACTTCTCACCTTAGTATCCAACGCCCTGAGCTTCGATAGGCATCGGTCCAAGAGCTCGCTCGCTCGCTCCCGGCCCCTGTGGCGAGAGAGGAGATAACGAACACATTGCCACTTGTGGTCTTGTATAGTAGCAGTACTCCCCGATACGGTACCGTGGAAATAAAGGTTGTAAGCGCCGATCGTCGCTACCAGCGGCTCGTAGGCCTCGCGTTCACCGCGACGGATGTGCTCCGGGACCCTGAAGATAGTCCACTGCCTCCTTGGATACGGCTTTGGGGCCGCTGCTGAGTTCAGTTGCGTCCTCACGAACCCAATCCACGATGGCTCGATGCCTATGTCAGCATTTCTTTCTGGAGAAGCTGACACAGCTGCTGGTAACGTTCCTTCATCATCTTTCTTCTCTGGATTAATTTCCCAGGTGGTGCTCACTACAGTAGCACAAGGAACATCTCTGGGAGGACGGGCGAGCTCGAGTTCCTCCATCGCGAAGAACTCACAACCAAGGAAGGAAAATTATGTTAAAGAACATTGAGCAAGAAGAAGAGGAGGAGATTAGAGTATGTCTAAGATTGGAATAGCTGATGGTACTGAAGATGATCGATGGCGTGATTCACATTGCTTGGTCCTCTTGACGACGAAGGAAGGTTAAAAAAAGAAAAAGAGACGTTGAGTATAAAGTGATAATATGTTTCCAACAAAAGGATTTAAAGAGGTGATTGCCATTGGCTATGATTTGATAAGCTAGGTGAGAAAATTGTGACCACATTAAAAAAAAAAAAAGGAAAAAGGAAAAAGGAAAAAAGAAAAAAGGAAAAGAAAAGAATGAAAAATAAATTAACAATAATATATACTAATAATAATAATATAAAATAATATAATAATCTACTACTATTATTTGCTCTTTTCTAGTTCTTTTCTAGTAGTATAAAATACATAAAAGCACGTGCGTATATATTAGTAATAATAAATCCAACATAGTAGTAATAATAACATAATGTTTTTAAGAAGATAACGAAATATAGAAAAATAATAAATAAGGTAATAAGTTAATAAAATTTGAAAAAAATAATATGTTACCAAAAACATTGACGACATGAATGCACAAAGACACACTGCATGTCACAAAAACAAAAATGCATTCATGTCACCATTGTTATTGTTGTTGACGATACGAGTGTTCGCCAATGTTTCTGAGGACATTATTTTTTTCAAAAATTTACCAACTTATTATCTGATTTAATATTTTACTATACTTTCTTATCTGGTTAGAAACTTTTCGTAATAATAATTCCAACAGCACAGCACTATTAAGATTGAGCAAGACAAGAAGGAGATTAGAGTATGTCTAAGACTGGAATAGCATGGTGAAGATGATGTAGTGACATCCGCTTGACAACCAAGGAAGGTAAAAAAAAAAAAAAAAAAAAAAAAAAAAAAAGAAGAAGAGACGTTGAGTAAGGAAGTGATAATATGTTTCCAATAAACAGATTTTAAAGAGGTGATGGTTTGGGGGCAGCTTTCCGTTTAATGGATTTTAACCGAGTCAAAATAGTCAAAATAGTCAAAATCGAATAAACTTAAATTTAAAATTATAAATCGAAACCGAATCCGAACCGAATAAACAATTTGGTTTATTTGATTTATTCGGTTAAAATATTAAAATTTTAGTTAAATTATATTAAAAATTGTAAATTTTATACACATATTTATTGTATTTCAAAGTTGCGTCCAAAGTTAGACTAGTTGTTAAATTATTAAAGTTGAACATCAAAACATATACATAAAATTGTTGTTTTCAAAATAAATGCATTATTAATCACAAAATATACATAAAATTGAAAATATTTACATATTTACACAAATCTTATTCGATTTTCGATTTTTGACCGAAACCGAAATCCAAAACCGACACCGAAATCGAATAAAAAAATTTAGTATTTTTAAAAACAAAACCGAACCAAATGTTCGATTTTCGGTCCAAAATCGAAGAATGCTCACCCCTAGTGATGGTCACTGGTTATGATTTGACAAGAATAACACTATGGGAGAAAAATGTGACCACATTAATTCCAACAGCACTGTATATATATCCATCAGAAAAAAAAAAAAAGAGTGAGTAAGAGAAAAGGAGAGAAAAGAAAAGAAAGAATAATTTCTTGTTGTAGTGCTTAGAATTAGGGCTGAGCAAAAACCGGTTTAAAACCGAAAACCGGACCGAACCGAACCGAGTTAGCAATTCGGTTCGGGTCCAAAAAATTTCGGGTCGGGTTTGGTTATAAAAAACCAAAAGTTCGGTTAACGGGTCGGTGATCGGTTAATGGGTTTCGGTTTCGGTTTAAAACCAAAACCGATTTGCAATGTAAAATTACAAATATACCCTTAACCAAAACCTAAGTATATAAAGTAAAAAACTCTCTCTCTCCTCTCATTCTCACAACCCTAACCCCTCTGCCGGCTCTCACAACCCCTCTGCCGGCTCTGAGACTCTGTCTGTGTCTCCTCTTCCGTCTTCACCGCATCCCCTCTCGGCCTCTGACTGACTCTGAGACTCTGAGTCTCCTCTTCAGTCTCTCCAACTCCATCTAACCTAGATCTGACACATCGGCTCTCTCGATCTAACCTAGATCTGTCCATATCTAAGATCTAACCTAGATCTGGTAAGAAATTACCCTAATATCTCAAAAAAAAAAAATTGCAAATATTTATTTATTTATTTTCATTTATTTTCTAATTTTTTGTTATTTTCTTGTTTCAACTTTGGTGCAGGGCTTGATACGTCTCCAGATCTAAGATCTAACCTAGATCTGGTAAGAAATTACCCTGATCTAAGATCTAACCTAGATTTGGTGCAGGGCTTGGTACGTTTTAATTTTATTGTGCCATTATCTTGCTGTTAGACTGTTAGTTGTATACATACCTACATTATCTTTCTCTTAGACTGTTAGTTACTAGTGAGTACTGAGTATGCTTATGTTAATTGTAACCATGTTACCAGCAGAAGCAGTAACTAACAGCAAGTCACTACTCATTCACTGTAAGTAACCCTGTTACCTGGCCCCTATTCGAAAAAAATGACTATGTCTAATTGATAGACTGTTAGTTACTAGTGAGTACTGAGTATGCTTATGTTAATTGTTTTTAGTGAGTACTGAGTATGCTTATGTTAATTGTTTCCTGCCAAAAAAAAAAGTCTAATTGATAATTGTTTCCTGCTTCTAGTGAGTAGTGAGTAGTGAGTACTGAGTATGCTTACCATACCTACATTATCTTGCTGTTAGACTGTTAGTTACTACTTACTAGTGACTAGTGAGTACTGAGTATGCTTATGTTAATTGTTTCCTGCCAAAAAAAATACAGGTTTGCAAAAAAATTGATAATTTGCATTTTGGTACTTTGAACTAATATATGTATATCTGTGTTGGTACACTTTGATTATTTTGGTACTTTGATAATTGTTAATTTGCAAAAAAATTGATAATTGTTAATACTACAATACTGCATAGTGCATCTGTTAGTTACTGACACTTATTTTTGGTACCTCATTGAATTTTTGGTACTTTGATAATTTGCAAAAAAATTGATAATTTGCATATTGATTCATAATTGTTTTCTGCTTCTGTTATTTGTATTTTGGTACTTTGAAGAGTAACTCAGTAAAGATTATTTGTAGGGTTAGTACACTTTGATTAGTTTTTATACATTTTGACCTAATATATGTATATCTGTGTTGCACTCTGTGAGTCTGTAATGGGACTATCTTTATCTGCATTCTGCACTACGATTCTGCTATTCTGGCACATTGATATTTGATTAGTGAATAGTGACTAAGACACTTCATTTTGACTGACAATTATTTTTGGTACACTACAATATTAAGACACTGCAATACTGCACACTGCAATACTGCAATACTACATAGTGCATTGACATTCTGCAGTCATGCAGGGTTGGTACATTGATTTATTTTGCATTGGCATTCTGCATAGTGCATTGACATTCTGCATTTTGACTTAATATATCTTTACACTGCATTCTGCAGTCTGCAGTCTGCACTCTAATTCTTCACAGCTACTGCTTC
Organism: Iris macrosiphon; assembly: GCA_036927795.1. Taxonomy (NCBI): domain Eukaryota; kingdom Viridiplantae; phylum Streptophyta; class Magnoliopsida; order Asparagales; family Iridaceae; genus Iris; species Iris macrosiphon. Next base: position 218,973,174 of record JAYESA010000006.1, read on the forward strand.
ATTCTGCATTCTGTGAGTCTGTTTCTGCATTCTGTGAGTCTGTAATGGGACTATCCCTATCTGCAATCTGATTCTGCATTATGCCCTGGCACATTGAGACACTGCATTTTGGACTAGTAGTGACTAAGGGCTATTTATGTAGGTTGGAATTGGGTAAGGGTTAGGTAGCATAGCTATAGGTAACTTAGGTTACTCATAAATATGTGATGTTCAATAGGTGTAGCACCAACCCAATCAATGGCAACAACTTCATATTCATCCAATGTGCGTATTTCTTAATTTTTGGACTCAATTTTGTTATTTATATTTCATATATTCAAAGTACAAATTTATTGTTTTAGATGTCGCAAGAAGGTGATCATCAACCACCAACTAGTTCTCAAGCCACAAATGAGCCTCTTCCTGTATCTAATCTAAATTTGAAGCTTCCGGTTACAAGAAAGCCTTCGAAGGAAAGAGCTCTGCATTGGAAAGATTTTAAAAATTTTCTTGACCCGGATGGTCGTCCAAAAGCAAGTTGCAACCATTGCGGAAAAGAATACCATTGCCATAGTAAGCTAAATGGGAGTACTAGTGTGAAAATCCACTGGAATGCATGTCCATTGAATCCAAAGAATCATGAACCCAGTCAAACAATACTCAACTTGCAATCAATTGCAAAGGGCAAGCAAATACTAACTAGTTGAAAATTTAATCAAAACGAGGTGAGAAAGGCCTTGACACATATGATTATCGTTGATGAGCTTCCGTTTCGATTTGTGGAGTGTGAGGGCTTTAAAAACTTTATTAATGTGGCGTGTCCTAGCTTTCGTATTCCGTCAAGATGGACAGTGGCTCGGGATTCTTATGATATTTACTCTATTGAAAAGAGTAAGTTCAAAACATATTTGAAAGAGTCCAAGCAAATGATTTGTCTTACAACGGATACTTGGACATCGTTACAAAAAATCAATTATATGTGTCTTACGACACATTATATAAACGATGATTGGGAGTTGAAGAAAAAATTTATAAACTTTTGTCCAATTTCAAGTCATAAAGGTGAGGCCATCGGGAAAGCGGTAGAGAAGTGCTTGCTAGAGTGGGGTATTGATAGAATATTCACTATCACGGTAGACAATGCGAGTTCCAATGATGTTGCTAGTTCTTATTTAAGCAAGAAAATTCAGAATTGGGAAAATGACATTCTACAATGCAAAATTCAGAATTGGGGAAATGGTATTGATAGAATATTCACTATTACGGTAGACAATGTGTAATATTTTTCGATACCTGTTAGGCTGTTACTGGCTTACTGGTTACTGCTGCTATTTTCTTGCTGTTCTCATCTTTGCTGACTTGCTGTTAGTTGCTGCTTCTACTGACTGCTGTTATTGCTTGTTATATAATATATACTACATGTTACTTTGCTGACTTGTTGTTAGTTGCTGCTTCTGCTGACTGCTGTTATTGCTTGTTATATAATATATACTACCTGTTACTTGCTGACTTGCTGTTAGTTACTGCTGCTGCTGACTGCTGTTATTACTTGTTATATAATATCTACTACCTGTTACTTGCTGACTTGCTGTTAGTTACTGCACTCTGCTGACTTGCTGTTAGTTACTGCACTATGCTGTTATTTCTGCCTCTCTAGTTATTTCTGGGAGCTTTATAGCTTTATTGCTGGGAGCTTCTGTTGTTATTTCTTCTTGTTGTAGGTGCATAAAATGAAGCCACTGGCGAGGCATAAAATGCAGCCATTGGCGACAGACAATGGCGTGGCATAAAATGCAGCCATTTGGTAAATCTATTATGCTAGTTTATTTACAATGGCGTGGCATAAAATGCAGCCATTTGGTAAATCTATGATGCTAGTTTATTTAGTCTTTTCTTGAGAAATTTACTAACATATTACATGATAAAGTGGCAATGATGATGATGGCTTGAGAATAGGAGAACTGATACATGGCATCAAACAATGATGCAAAAATGAGCCTTATCTGAGCCACAATTTAGTTTTCTTCTTCTTCTTCTTTTTATTGTGTTGTCCAGGTCCTCCAGGATAATCTAGAACTAGATGATGATGACTTGTTTATGAAGAGAACTATGCATTTGAACGGTTTAACCTGGGAACTTTTGTTACTAGCAACTGGCAAGGTAGTTATAAACTTATAAATACACTTTCTAAATACAGTTTGATATCTGTAGGCTGCATATATGTTTTGTATCTTTATTTCATTGTGTTGTTGTTCTTCAGGGGAAGATATGAGATTCAGTAAGATGAGCACCAGTTTGAAATTGGAGGGCTTAATTAGGAATTAAATCTCAGCTGCATTTCATTGTTGTAATTTTTTTTATCTAAACTGGAAACAAGATTTCATTTGTTTTGTGTGTACATTTTGTTTTGTGTGTACATTTTTAATTTTTTTGTACAATATCATAACTGGCAGTCTGGCACTGTGTGTGACTGTGTAGTCTACTGTGTACACTTTGTTTTGTTATAATTTTTTGCTTCAAATTTTTTTTTAATTGAAATTTGGTTTGTATATTTGATTGCCCAGGTTGGGTTTGAAGTTATTTGTTGTAAAATGGGCCAAACAACAATATATTTGATGGGCCAAGGATAATTTTATTAGTTGGGCCGTTCAATTCGGCCATTTTGTTCGTTGTAAAATGAACCGTCCCGGCCCATTACACAAAGGCCCATAAACCGAATAACTAAAATAACCGAACCAAAATTTTTCGGTTCGGTTTATTTCGGTTTTGAAATATTGCGGTTCGGTTCGGTTCTTCACTATGTCGGTTCGGTTTATGTTCGGTTTTTAATAATTTGGTGCGGTTTGGACCGAACCGAACCGTTGCTCACCCCTACTTAGAATCCATCAGAGAAAAGAAAAAAAAATTAAAGAAAAGAAAAAAAAAGAAAAGAAAGGGAGAAAAGAGAAAAGGAGAGAAGAAAAGAAAAGAAAAGAAAAGAAAGAATAATTTCTCGTTGTGGTGCTTAGAATGCACATGTCGCTTACTACTTACTTTATTGTCGTAACTGATCAGTTCCATTGGCTGGGTTCTTTCCTTTCATCATCAAAGCATGTTGTAGCGTCTTTCCCTTTGGAATATGGATTTGCCATCTTTGGAATTTCTAGCTTGCTTTCCACCATATGATGGATAAGGCTCTACTGTGTTGGGTTAGAGCAAGCCCTGTGACAATCTTGCCACTCGTCCAGTTGAAGAAAGTGTCCTTTGGATCACTCTCCACTGCCAAACCATATGGTGGTTGTGAAGGACTTAGATGGCATCTATTGTACTTCATGCGAGAAAAATTAATCATAGGTTAACAATTCCCATGGTTTTGGTGGGTGACTGGACTCGTTCAACCATCTCTCATTTGTCAATAATGTATGGTCATTTCTGATGATGAAAAGGAATATACGGATGATGTGATTCCATATAGGGATGATAATGGGTTAGTACTGGCAGAAAATAAATCCGATCCAGCCGGGCCGGACCGAATCTTATTGTGAAATGGGTAATTTTTTTTTTTTACATAATATACAAAATAATGTATTAACTTTGCAACTATATTGGAAAAGATAGTTGGTGCTACCATAAAACTGAACTTCATATAATTGAGCTCCACTCTCCTTCAATATCTTTGCTATGCATGATATCGTCAAGCAATCTCCAAGTAAAAACAAGGACAGCCAACACAATTTTATCATATGGTGACTATACTTGGTGAACTAAGCCTCAAGCAACATTAGAGCCGATTCTTGTCAAAGTTTGGAAGAGCAGGCACTATGCTATTTGAAGCCGCAGAGGCCATTAAAGCTTCAACTTGTTGGTTCTGTATCTGTCTTCTTGTTAAATACAAATGTGCCATGCCTTCATTATATCATCTAAAAGACGCCCAATTTCATCCCTAACCTTCTGAACACGTGCAAGCAGCAGAGTAAGGTTACTCTTCAAGCTCCTGACCCTCTCCATTTATTATCTTCTTTTCTTCTTGTTAGATTGAACAATAATTTTAAACTTTTCAAGTATTTAATGTGCAACTTCATCAAATCGTACAGAAGGAAATTGGCCCGAACCTAGATCGAAAAGCTTATAGGGTTCAGCCGAAGAGCAGGAAGCTAATAAATGGAAGTATCACCAAACCTAAAGGACCATGAGATTAGAATCATATACAGATATCCAAAAAAAATATGCAAGAAATCGATCTTTAAGAGTAAGTTAGAAGAGGACTGATCTCTGCCCAAAAATAAAAAGGAATAACTGAGAAGAGAGCTAATTGCGGACACAATGACTCCACAAGATCATAGCAGGCATGGCAAAATCAAAGGCAAGGAGCCATTTACTAGTCCCAATACTAACAAAAGCATTCTCACGAGAACTTATATCATTAAGCATGATCTTCATGGGGCAAGTTCGAAAAAGGACTAGTATAACTGACAAAGCGACATGATTTCACATCTTACATGGTCCAGAGAAACCCTTGGTAGGCCATGCCCGTGTCATACAGAACAAACTTTGATCAGAGTAAATTATGCAGACCTCTAACTAAATGGAAAAAAAAAGTTCACAAATTTGACGAGCTTGAAAAAGTTGGATATACTACAAGAACTTGTACCTAAAATTTAACAATGACAATGGTGCAAAACAATTATAAGTATTTGGTATCCGAAAACCTACAAAAGTAAGAAAGCATGAAATATTTTACCAAGAAATTCGAATATCTGAGATTTGGCTAAATGCCATCATACTGAAACACAAATCAGGCTCTGAAAGTAATAGGTTTCTTCTGAAGGAGGCGTCCAATAAAAAGATAAATCTATGAAGGGCAAAAGTAAGAGAAAATCATCATCATTCAGAATGAGATCAGCCATATATGGAGCACAAAAAGCTCCATAAAAGAACTTATATGAGAATGACAACAAAAATTTAATGCCAAGATGCAGATGGATGAAGACACGACATGGATACACTATTCTGACAATATTCTGTGCAGAAATAGAATAATAGTCTACCAGTGTATTTTGCCATTGTGCCACTTGGGCCTACGATATCGAGCACAAAGGAAAGGTTATACTTCTCATAAGAATATAACCAGCATTTAAACATGGCAAAAGAGTTAATCTAGGATGGGCAGAACAAATAATAATAAGCATCAGGATACTCTCTCACCTTGACAGAATGCACATAAGCATATACTCAGCAGTTGAACATTGGCAAAGATTTATTCTAGGGAAAGAAGTAAAGAGTACATGGCAGTAAAGATTTATTCTAGGGAAAGAAGTAAGACATGGCAGCGAAAACTGACTGCTCGATGGTAAGCAAAAATAGAAGCACTGCAGCTACCACAGCAACACTTGCCCATGGGCTACGGAAGTAGTCCCGGGTCAACTCAGCCCTCCAACGGCACCACTTGGATTCATGATACTTCGTCACCTGAAAGAAAAAGTCAGCCAGATAATTCCTATCAGAAGCATAGTGTGTCTGAACACAGATCTGATTGAAGAGATCAGCCACCGCCTCATCGGTGCTCAACCTATTGACCAGGATCCCTTTCAAGTCGAGCAACTTCACATCCTCTGCCGTATCAACGATGCAATCCATGAACGCAGCATAAATCGTGATGTAAGTACTAGTGTCAGGGTAGCACTGCTCGAAAGCAATGAGATTCCGGAAGAGCGAATTGGTATAGTCGTAGACTCGCAGTGGGGGGATTTCAATTACACCATCCTTAAAGGACACATCTAGGAAACTTCCAGAGTCCTGTTTCTTCTTGAACCTTATCCCGCCCCTCTTTAGCTCGGTCGCGCTAGGGATCCACTCTGGAGGATATTTTGCATATGCTCCAGAATCCGATAGCTGTGGCTGTGGCTGCGAAGGAACAAGAGATGAATGGAAGAGGTGGAGAAGATGGTGCACTTGACTTGCCGGCAATGCCGTGAAGCCCCTGGACTTGTTGGGATGGATGTCGTGGAAGAGTCGGAGTGCAAGCTTCGGAAGATCGAGACCTTTGTCTCCAGGAGTAGCCAAGATGTCGAATAAGGTTTGCACTATGAAGAAAGGGATTTGATTCTCAAGTTTCAGTAGATCGTAAGCTATTATATTCCAAATCCATAGCATTCCTAGCAAAGGATTCTGAATCTTTTCCTCCTCTTCCCCAATCTCCAACTCTACGGTTTCCCCCTCTTCCTCGTCCACCCTGTCCTTCCCCTTCTCAACGTCTATCATCCCTTCTTCAATCACCACCACAATCTCCTCCTCCTCCTTCTTCTCCTTCTCCATTTCCTCGACTTCATCCCTCTCCAATTGCTTTAGCAAGAGATAGATGATGAAGCACCCGTCAAGCAGCATTATCAGCGCAAGCCTGTGCTGATCCTGGTACAAGTTATCCGAATAGCAACTCCTTATCTCAGTATCCAGTGCCTTCAACTCCGACAGGCATTGGTTCAAAAGCTGGCTCGCTCGCTCCCGGTTCCTGTGGCGAGAGAGGAGGTATCGAACACATTGCCACTTGTGATCTTGCATGGTTGCACGACTCCGTTGAGAACACGAATGGTGGTAAGCGCCAATCGGCACTACGAGCGGCTCGTAAGCCTTGCGGTCGCCACACCGAATGTTATCCGAGACCCTGAAGATAGTCCACGGCCTTTTGGGATACGACTTGGGGCGCGTATCATTCAGCTCTTTCCTCACGGAGTTGATCCAGGAAGGCTCGTCTAAATTCGCCTTTCGTCCTCTATAATGGTGTCTGTTAACTGGCATAAATGGAGGCATGGATAACCCCCCTTCTACCGTCTTTGAGTTATTTGCTGGTGTGGCTCTTTCTACAGCAGCAACAGGAGGAGCAAAGTAACTAGGGACTTTCTCAGGGACCAATTCATCCATCTGGAAGCAAAAGTTGCCGCTCTAAAGATTATGGTTCTCCTCATGAAAACGTGATTAACTACACCTATTAAATAAACCTTCTCATGTCCTTCATGAGAAGGAAATGCTGCTAAGGAACATAATAGTGAGACAAGAAGGAGATTAGAATATGATTAAGATTAAGATTAGCTGACGGTGAAGATGATGTGATGGCATTGGTTCGTCCGCTTGATAGTGAAGGAAGGTTGAAGAAAGAAGAGGCGTGAAGTAGAGGTAATGATTAAAGAACTGCAGACTGATTTAAAGAGGTGGTGATCACTGATTAGGCCATGAAATGACAATTTGTTTTGCCTCATACACGTGAGAAATTGTGACAACACTTATCAAAACAGCTACTACTATGAGAAGGTGAAATGTATGCTAAGTCTTACTTTGGGTACATAAAAGAAATACATCTAGTAGTGATCTACAAAGCATGCTTTGCAAATTGCAACTACAGGTAATTAGGTACAGTTAGGGAATGGTTAGTTTGCTCACGTAGTGCATTAAAGTGCTCTACCTAGCTAGGTTGTCAGCTCGGGATACATATCGTGCTTGCTTATGTATTTTATATCATAACGTATCATTTGATAAGAGTAATTTCAGAAGTTTAGGTTTATACTTCTAAGTCCATATAGGAACATGATTTAAGTATATATTACATGACTAAGGGGGGAAAACGGAACTACCTACCAACCTATACGTATAGTATTGAATCAAAAGACATACAAGGAAATGGTAGTATATCATTTCATATAATAAGATACGTATCTCGTATACTACGGTATTAACAAAATAGGCTCTTACCTCCAATTTGTTGCCATTTCTCAACATTGAGTGTATGTAATGGTCCTGCCATTATCTTCCAGACTCCCCATGTTGTCACCTTTGTCCCACTCATATCTAAGGTGTGTGTGTCACAGTGTCGAACTATTTACAAGCCTGCTCGAACTAGGCTCGCTAAAAAGCTCGAGCACATGAGCTTAGAGTCTAAGAATTAGGCCTCATTAGATAAACAAGCCTGTGCCAAAGCTTAGAGGTATTCAACTTGTTGAGATTGTGAGTAGGGTCCTTGTTTATCAATGAAATATAAAATTAATATCTTCTGCTGAAAAATATTTCCAATTTGATATGAAGTTCATAATAATACTTACACTTTGATAATTAAAGTTTCCGTAGCATGTTAAGCTCATTTAGCTATAAGTTTGATTTGGGAGAGCGCGTGGAGCTCAAGAACAAGCTCAATTTAGTTTTAAACTTGTCTATAACTCATGTTCATCAAGCTTTCTAATTTAAACGAACGGCTCACAAACCAAGCTCCAACTCGTAAGTATTTTAGAGAATTGAGCTGAACTCAATTTTAGTCCCGTCTTAAGCACGGACTCTACTTTTTCTTAGAGAGGAGTCGAGCAGACTAAAACCCCTACACTTTCCCAAAAAAACTAGGATTTCCATTTTTACTAGGAGGTGGACTAGGTAGTATAAGTGGTCCTACATAATTTTCACAATTTTTTGTTTTGTTGCAACTTCAAGAAAAGTGCTTCTTTTGTTGTTGATTCCTCGTCAACAATAGTAATGAAGTGTTTTTTGCACTTTTTATTCGTTTCAGTTTCAGATTCCATACATGTCAAACTCCATATCGAGATCGATGATGAGCATCGTCTTCAAGTAGTATATACATAGTTTTTGTATTGCAAATTGTAAATTGTAACCCATGAGGATGGCTTTCTCTGTCTTTTGATCTAATTTATTTCTTTTCTGGCTTTTGATCCATCTACGAGCATCATCATCATCATCATAGCCATAAATCTTTTCCCCAAATATCATGCTTCCCATTATTTCTCGCGAGGGTAATATCCAGTGGCGTAACAGTCTTCATTCTAGATCATTCATAATTTCAATTGAAGTTTACTTGGATAATCAAGTCCACTCTCCGGCCTTTCGGATCAAGACCAGTCTACTCACCCTTACCTAGGTTGCCACAGGGCATCAGTCGTGTATGGTCATCCGATCTAACTCAATTCTCTATAACATTGTTGCTGACTGGTGCAAAACCTAGGTTGCCACACGGCATCAGTCGTGTGTATGGTCATCCGATATAACTCAATTCTCTATAACATTGTTGCTGACTGGTGCAACTCCTAATCTTTGTTTATTTCCCCCGCCATATGATCTCTACTTTTACAACCCATCTCATCCCACAATATTCAACTTAATGGATTGTACTATCTTATATTACAGAGTCCAGTTGATAATTAAACAAAAGTATACTCTTCACCTAAAACCTTGTCATCCTATGAAAATGTCATATAATATCTAACATCTGTGTACTTTGGATTGTGGATCCAAGAAATTAACACGAAAGTACTACTTAAAACCATCAACTCTTTATTAACAAGTGATCTGTAACATAGATGAGCGTGAAGACATTCAACAGAAAGCATTATTTTCCATTTTAGCAAATCAAATCGCTTGTACAGGTGTTACATAACCAACATTAAATGGTGGAGTGAGACTTTCCATATTCGTCTTCTTTGCCCACTTATTTCTTCTCTTGGCACATACATTCGGAACTAAAAATCAACTGACCTTATCAAAAGATCTGCATGTTTCTTCGATTCCATGATGAGTTCTGCATTTGGGCGATCATTATATTCAATCTAAATGACAAGATAAAGGAAATCATTTAGATCAGGAACCATGCATTACAAGGGGAGCGTAAAATATTATGTGATTGAAATAATGAAAGAGTCGCATATATATATATATATATATATATATATATATATATATATATATATATATATATATATATATATTGCAAAGGTAAAATCATGAGCATATAAAATGTTTAGCAAAATAATGAATAGTCTCGGAAGATAAAAAAAAACAAGTATCAGGGAACAGTTTAATAGCTTAAAATAACCAAAATGTTCAAATAAAACTTATACAAGTTCAGAGTTGATTTTAGTGACTTCTGACCTAAGAGGAAATCCAATATACGCGCATGATTAATCAGCATGGTGAAGTACTACTCAAGAAAATTACACTATTAACAATTCCCAAACTTTGAAAAAGGCACTAGGATAATAAGACCACAAGCCAGATATTAAATAAACAATATCAAGATCAACCAAAGTCAGATTAGGAGAGAATCATTTCAAGATCAACTTGTAAGAATAATTCAGAATGTGCATATGAAGGTAAATTGAAAAACAAATCTCAGATAACATAAAATAAAAAAATAAAAAAATCATGTGGGATACTATAATTATAGAACAAAAAGTTAATCATAGTTCTGATAACTGTTGTTATTTGCGAACCATCGGCATACTGGTAGAGTCTCATTGCATTTGTAGGAGACTCAAGTTTGAGACCTGATCACACCTAAAAGCTATGGACTATACATGTAAATAAAGTTGCAATTAAATAGCATAGGATATCCCTCAATAACTTGTATAAAAGATAACTTATAAAATGGACAGCAAAATTACTCTGCCATGTTCCAAAAGCATGGATACAACAAGGACTCTCACGAGCATATGAATACTCTGCATTGTCAATGTAGTATCAGATACCCACACACCACTAATTTTGCAGTATATGTGATTCCTATAGCACCTCTACTAAACAAGGAGATCATAATTGACAAAATTGTATCTGGACTAAACCATTTCCGAACTAAGAGAGGAAAATGAAGATAAGAAGAATACGAATCTTACCCGCCATTTTGCCACATCAGGTTCTTTACCTGTCAATGAAGGAGACCAAACAAATTACCACAATATACAAATACAAGTATTTGTTTATATAAACAAATATATGTTGTAGACATGTATATAGTATATACATATATGTATAATAGTATATGTACATGAATAAAATCATAGAGATACATACAAATTGATTCATGTTCACTAAAGACACTAACCTGTAGCTATATGTCTTTTTAGAACTCGTTGCATGGCAGTATTGATATCAATGTCAATAAACCTTCCAGAGGAAGAAACACAATCTTTAAAAATGAAGGTCGAATAAAATGCTCCAAGAACAAAGAAACGAATATAAGAAGACAAAAACTACAAATACAGATACTACAAGAACAAGAAAAAAATTCAACAAGATAAAAACTATATAGACCGACTTGAGTGCAACATCCTTCTCCATGACATGTTCTCTTGTAACCAATGTTTTAAAAAAATTGACTCGTTCCAAGGAGCTTTCCGATGCAGGACATCCCAAAGAAGTCCTCGCACTTATTTAATTGAACCAAAGGCCTAGGAGGTGTACGTTTTTCTATTGGGGCGTACATTTTTTTACATGAGGGATATGTTGCCCCATAACTTACGCCCCATAGAAGTCTGCTTTTTTGAGATTGTGGTTTGTAGTAGCAAAGGGCATAGTTAGTAGTTACCCGCTTAACCACTCGAATGCAGCAAAATCCTCTTCTTCCCCTATGTATGTAGCTGCAAATATTGATTGATCTTATTTCTCTCTCTGTTCAAGGCACCAATGCCCCCCTTCAGCTAGAGCTGAGCATATAACGGTTTTAACCCGAAAACCGACTCGACCCGACCCGAATTAACAATTCGGGTCGGTTTCAGGAAAAACGGGTCAGAGTTCGGTTGTATGAAAAATATAACTCGGTTTTTCGGTTGGGGTTGCGGTTTTGGGTTTCGGTTACCGACCCGAACCGAAAACCGAAATATTATATACAATTACAAATTTGTCCTCTCTTTCATGTATATAAAAAAAAATTAACCTAGAGTTTCTCTCCTCCCCTCAAACAGACGCTTTAGAGAACTCTAGTCTCTCCAGATGCAAAACCTCTCTCTCTCTCTCTCTCTCTCTCTCTCTCATCTCTTTCTTGAGCTCTCTTAAATTTCCCATTCACCCCCCATCCAGCGGACTGGCGCCACCCCCTCCGCTACATCCGTCGCCATGCCGACAGTGAACGATGACAAAGAGAAGCATTTGTGCTTCGCTTTCGAGAAGGAGACGATGGCGAGGAAGAGGTCCTGTACAAGATCGAGGTTCAGACAAATAGGTACAAGTATTACTTTATTATGCTTTTTTTTAGGAATTGAGTTAATTAATGATTCACTACAAATGCTAATGATGGATATTTTTAGTTATTATTTGTGTTAATAAGTTATTTTTATGGATATTGTGGAATTTTAAGAGAGGCCTATGGATTAGTTTCTAGTGAGGCTATACAAACTTTTTGTTGCAATTTTTTGTTCATTTTTTCTCGTGAGGATCTGTATAATTTATTGTGGAATTTTTTGGTTCATCTTACCTATTTTTTTCCTTCACAATTTTTGTTCTAATTTTCTTACGGTAAATGTCTTGCTGACTGCTTCTATTGCTTCTCTACTGTTCTCTTTCCACTCCGAGCATAGTGAATGATCAAGGAAATATACACTGTGCAGAACACTGTGAGGGGTTAACGTTTGTTTTACTTTCGCGAGTGAATCATGTCCCATAAAACCGAACCGACCGAAAACCGAACTTTTTTCAATCGGCTCAATTCGGTTCGGTTTTTAGTAATACGGTTCGGTTTTTGAAAAACCGGTTTTCGGTTCTTACGGTTTTGAAATTGTCGGTTCGGTTTGAACCGAACCGATGCTCACCCCTACCTTCAGCAACTAAATCCAATCATCGTTGACCCTCCAACCTAGCCCCACTCTCTCGAAATCCCCAATAGTAATAGCATCCTTAATCCATGTGCTTATTCGATTCTCTTTTTTTTTTAATCTTCTTTTCTTTTTCATCTTTTATGTTTCTACTGATCTAGTTCCTCATGGATGACGAGACTTGGATTCTGTCAATCTTGTTATTTTTATACTTTGGAGTTGAACTTATTTTGTGCCTTTCAATAAGCAACTAGTTTCTACTTTCTTTATTGTTTAAATGTTTCAAAATTGGACTTTGATGACTTTCAAAAGTATATTATCTGTTCAATGGTTGTTCTATGTAATTTAGATCATATTTTTAACCTATATTTTATTATTAATTTTTACTTATTTTTCAGTTGTTAAATATATTATATTTTTTCGAAATACAATTTAAAATCCAAAAAAATTATGCCCCATGTGTCGGGAGTTACACATCATCTCCGGGGCCTAAACATCTCATCTTTCATCTTTGCCTTTTAAAACTTTGCTTGTATTACGTTCAATGCAATGCAGCAATAGTCACAGAGAAGGACGTTATTGGAGTCATAAAAGTTATATATATATATATATATATATATACACACAATAGTTACTAACATATATACACACACACAATAGTTACTAACATATATATACACACACAATAGTTACTAACATAACAAATGCTAGAAAGCAAAGCTTAGCCAATTTACAAATTGCAAGCAGGTTGAACTTAAAGAAGCTACCATTTCTCATCGAATACTTCGCAGACCTCCTTCCAGACACCATCTTCCAGGAACAAGTAATTTCCTTCTACAATCACTACTTTGTGCCTGCCAAGATAAAGTATTGAGAGTTACATTAAAAAAGAAAAAAAAAATCTTAACATGAAGATGCAGAAATAGTGGATTGACAATATAAATAAAAGGATGCATGCACTATTTTTTATTATCATCACTGAAATGAACAAAGCCCAATTGTGGGATACAAACTTCTTTGTTGTTCTTGTAAAGTTGAGTGTTATTGTAGTTGTCATTACGGTTGTATTTTAAGGGAAAGGATGTGAACCACCCACTCATTGATTGATAAGATGCTAAATTTAGAGAGAGAAAAAAAAGAGGAGAGAAGTAAACTTACAAGAAATTAGCACCAAATAACCCAGCCCATGGGATAAAGAAAATGTCCTACGAAAATGTCCAACTCCACAAATAAAGAACTCTAAAAGAAGACCTAGTAGAAGGAAGGAGAGAGACATTTGCACGCAAAAAAAAAAAAAAACCTAAAGGAGCAAAATCTAGAACTAAAAAATTTTGAGGCATGTGCAAACGTGAAAGACTCAAAATTACATAAGGTCAAATATAGCCAAAATACCCTTTGATTGAATTCATGCTCTAGAAGATAGTTTTGCTTTAGTTCTTCTTGTATGGTGTAAGAGGCTAAGAGCCTCTTTAATTTTCCTACTTTTAGTCCCACATCAAAAAAACTCAAGGAAGGTTGTGCTACCCTCGCATATATATATATATATATATATATATATATATATATATATATATATATATATGCTGCTTAATAATGGCTCAAAAATGATCCGTCGAAGCCATATGTATATCATCAATTATTAATATATAAAAAAATTAAAAAAAACTACCACATGTTTTATTCTTGCATAGTTGAGAACAAAAATTAAAACCCACTTCAAAATATAACAAATCATAAAATATATTCAAAATTTTAAATTTTATTTAAACTAAGGTATTATCTAATTAAACACATATTCAAAATTCAAAAAAATATTTATAACAAACTATAACTAAAATATATTCAAATCATGTTTAAAATATTCTAATAAAATTTAAAATTCTATCTAATTTTTTAATAATATCATAGTTCTTTTTTACACGTGCAACGCATGTGAACATGACTAATATATATTACTCACACCATTTATTAATGGAAAGAATAATCCGCTTTCCTGTGTATTCGAAATCTGAACCACCTAGCCAGGAGTGTTATGTCTCCACCTGCTGACTATCTGGAGATCGTTTACGGGATAGTTACGAAATTTCTAAAAAATACATGGTCTCTCTCTCTTAAAAGAAAAAAATCTAAATCTCTCCCTTAAAACAAATCTAAAATTTAATCTATCTTTCAAAACAAATCTAAAAACAACATATCTTTAAAAACAAATCTATATTTAAAAATATTAATGTTCATGTATATTTTGTTAATGTTAATATTAATTTCTTTTAATGTTAATATTAATTTCAATTTTAGTGTTAATGCTAAAAAAAATTATCTATCTTTAAAAATAATAATCTATTTTTAAAATAATCTACCTTTAAGAATAATTTATCTTTAAAAACAAATCTATCTTTAAGAAGAGACTTAGATTTAAGAATAAAAAAAGACCATGTATGATTTTTAGTAGTCTCGTAACTATTCCATAAACAATCTCCGTATAAGAAGGATGTTATATTTATTTTTAAATGAACAGACGTTATATAAGAAGGACGTTATATATATATATATATATATATATATATATATATATATATAATCCTTTCATTCTAAATAGTCTGTTGATTTTAAGTTGAGCCAACTTCTCAACATGGTATCAGAGCAAAACCTCAACTCTCTTACCCCTCCTCCCTAAATGTAGTCTGAAAAAAAAATCTCCAAACGCTTCTCTTCTTCCTCAAATTCTTATGCATTCCTAACGGTAGCTAGCATAGCAACCAGCAACCGCCATTATTACCAGAACCATAATTCCCACCGCTCTGTCGTCGTTATGGCATCATGGTTGAGCTCCAGCGAGCCTCCTCCTATCCTCTGCTTGACTCAATAGCTTCCGGCAAGTCTCCGTGCGCCGACCAGTCACCTCGATGAACTCCAGCGGCGTTCTTGCTTACTCCAATCGACTTCGACAACTTTCGGCAAGACTCCACAGGCCGACAAGGTACCTCGACGACCTACAAATCGGTCTAGACCTCTAAGTCGTGCCTCTCCTATGTGGTGAGGGTTGACAATTAAATATCTATATTATTCCAACACAGTCCCACAGATCATCCATTTTATAGGCTGAGACCTGGATTCATGCTAAGATAATTGTTTGTAAAATCCACTTAAAATGAGTGTCATAGGGTTTTGAACGTAGGTTGCTCTTGTACCATGTTAAAGTCCCTGACAGTACACGAAAACTCCAAAGTTGTGTTCAGTTGTGTTCAGGAGTGAGGGTTAAATATTTACATTACTCCAAAAGACACGAAGCATCATAAAATGACTAACAACAGAAAATAGAACTAGTGAGTAAGAAACCCATGCATTGGCTTATTAATTCGAGAATATAAAAGTTTTGCTCTTTTCATCTCTATTATTATAATGCAGCTTAGAACAGCTCCAAATTGAGACGTCTAAGCCGTATGTATATCATCAACCAATTAATTTAAATTTTTTTTAAAAATATAACTACCGCATATGTTTTCTTTTCCCACATAGTTGACAAAAAATAAAAAAACCAAAAATATATAACAAATGATAAAATATTTTTACATTTTAAATTATATTTAAACTAAATATGGTTTATCTAATTAAAACATATCAAAAATTCAAAAAATATATTTATAACAAATTATAATTAAAATATACTCAAATCATATTTAAAACATTTTAATATAATTTAAAATATAAATTATTTTTTAATAATAATATAGTTTATTTATACGTGCAATGAACGTGAACGTGACTAGTTAATAATAAAGCACCGTTACTGCCATCACATCTCACTAGGCTTCAAGTTATTGTGATACTCCACCTTCAAGAGATCCACAGCCGAGGAAATGATGCGGGCACACTTAAGATGCTCAACTTATTACCTATTACCGACCAAATATGGGCCTACAAAAGAATAACATAGGAAGAGGTGATGGCCACTTTTTGGTGAATCTGCATAAACAGAGCCCCAAATTTGCTTACGATACTAAGGAAAGTTGAACCAATAATTATTTTCCCTTTGAGAGAGGCGTCCGTGATCCAAAGATTGATTGGCAATGATTTCATGAAGCGAAGGAAGAGAATAGTCTAGAGGTGCTCAGGTTCCACATTTAGTTTGCTTATAAAATGGTGCATTTCAAGCAAGGTAAGCAGTATGAGGAGCCTATGAATTATGTTGTCACATGCGACGCCTAGGCGGCCTAGATAAAAAAAAAAACCTAACACCTCGACCTGGGTAATTTTTCCCTAGCTGTAGAGATTGTCGCCTAGGGCGCCTAGGCGGTGACCTAGGGCCGTCTAGGTATGTACTGCGGGAAGTACCCAAGTTCTTGGGCGACGCCTAGGCACGCGTAGGCGAGACGGGAGGCATGTGGCCTCGCCTAGCGCCAAGAACAACATAGCCTATGAAACATTTAAAGTAGGTCCTACGGTAGGGATTCTACCATACCACTCATGTTGGAGAAGACAAGCATTAAGTCTCCAGCGATCACAAACCAAGTGGGGACTAAAGAAAGCACGAGGGGTTGTGAGACCACTAAATGGTTGATCCAAAATTTGATTGTGGTCTCAAGGCCAAGAACAGTGCACATGGTTGCGGATGAGTCTTGAGGATACCAACCTGTGAAGGAAATATCACTCCTTTGAATGTATCGACATTATGAAAGTAGTTTTTTTTACCGTTGTAATTAAATTTAGAGAAATTTTTAGTTACACCCTACTTTTGTTACCATAATTCAAGGTACACCCCACAGAATTACCATAATGCACGAAACCCCATACTTTTGACGAAAATCGCCTATGACTGACGGTCAACTCTTTTGACCAAACATTTAGGACCAAAATACCCCCATGAAATCATCTTCCCCGCGTGACAATTGTTGCTCCCCCCCTCCCAACCACGACCATCGCCGCAGCCCACCCCCCCCCCCCCCCGGCATCCTCCAAACGTCACGGCTCCTGCTTTTTCGGCCACCAAGGGCCAGACTTACGGCCACCTGATGTACCGTCCCTAGCCCCCGTCCAAGTAGCAGCACCTAAGTGTACATGGGCCATTAGGTGAGATATTTTCTTCCATTTCAGCAGTTTCTTCTTTGTACTCTTTATTAGCCCTTGATATTTGACATATAATTCAAGTCTTTGTTTGTAATATTCCTTAACTGTATAATTTTAATATATATATTTTTTCCATTTCTTAAGAAGAAAGTCATCAGCCTTTTGAATAAAATCATGAATACTAACTATTTGTTCACATAATTGTCATGAATCAGAAAAGTCAAGAAGGGCGTGCAAATCAAAAGATCAAAAAAAGTCATGAAGCTAAAGGCAGTGGCTAAAGCTATTGTGACCAGCAAAAAGTCGGAGGAAAAAGTCTCCAGAAGCAAAAACAACACACAGGAGGGGGGAGGGGGGGGGGCAGCAATGGTCGTGCGGGGAAGATGATAATGACAGGAGGATATTTTGGTCCTAAATGTTTGGTCAAAGGAGTTCACCGTCATAATACCTACTGCCAAGGATGAGGAAATAAGTGTTTTAAGTTTGTTCCCACTCATCATTCAATGCAAGTTTGGCCCGGATAACTACCCCAAACCCCGATCCAAAACTGCCAAAACTGTCGATATCGCTGATATAGATACTCATAAGAAGGGTCCGATATGTAATACTACGAACCTTGGTTGCTTGTCCTGATTGATCAGCATAGTGATAAGGTTCTAAAGTTAGGCTTGTCTATCTCATACATCATTCATACAGTGCTGATTTTATTCTTTTTATATGATTTTGATCGAATTAGTTGAATTAATTGTCATTTGCATCAAGCATCATCATGTCATCTACTAGGGTCTGTATAATGTTCATTGGCTGCTCTCCTATGAATCGTGATGCAGTCCCATATCATCATTGTGTGTGATTGTGTTAGATTGCATCTATAATGGCTTTAGGGTCTAACCTATGTTAGATAAAGGTGGTCAATGGCAGACATGACTCATTGCATATCAGGGTTCTTAAAGTTACAATATGAGAAAATTTGTCGATGGTTTCTCCGCAGTCCAACAGAACACGAGATACCATAAGGTGCCTTAGAAGCCTTTTGGCCATCAGACAAATGCTGAAATCACAATTTCAGGTTCCTAAGATGTTTTCAACCATGATCAGATGTCTTTGTGATGGTAGGATGGTGAAGGAATGGGGATTATTTTGTATAAGGGTAACAGGTTTAGGACCTAATTAGACTTTGGATACTAGATTTGTCCGGTGATGGGTTTGGGTACTCGAAATTTTTTAGTGACGAAATTGGACTTTAGTGACGAAATGAGTCTTTTAATGACGAATATTCATCACTAAAATGCATCACTAGAAAATTTCGAGTACCCAAACCCATCAACGGACAAATCCGTACCCAAAGTCTAATTAGGTCCTAAACCTGGTACCCTTATACAAAATAATCCAAAGAACGGAGATGTGGGTCGTTGCTGTTAAGACTTTTCCAGAATTTCAAATGTGACTTCCTATTGATTCAAGCAGAATGTAAAATATCCCACTAAAACAATTCCTATCAAGTTTGTAAGGAGAGTTACAAGGAAACTAATGGAAATCTGTCTCTAACCTAAACTTATACTAATCCTAGGAAAAACATATATGTCACAGATCTCCAAAAAACAAAGAAAATAACAAATTGTATTCGTTATTATCTAGTCTCAACAATACAGCAGTTTGAAGAATATATATATATACAAAAGACCAAATCCCTATTCAAATTAAATCGAGATTATAAGACTAGCCATCTATGTTTGTCTGTAAGTCATTTAATGTGTCTCATCTCCTCTTGCAACCAGTTGACCACATCAACCATAGTTCACATGCTAGATCTGCATCTTTTGACTTGATATCAAAGAAATCCATCAAATAAGAGAACGAGGATCGCCAATTTTATTGCAAAACTTAAAAAGGTAAATGCATTACATTAGAGGGATGTTCATTTCTTTAATAGATTTTCCTAGGTTTCTAGTACTTGTAGGAACAAAAAAATCGAAAGGATTTAATTTTTGTGAGCTGTATATAGATTAGTTTGAGAAGTTGAGACCCTGCCAACACAAATGTGTATATTAGGTTACTACTAAAAACCTCACTATTAATCATTCTGGAATTTTAACATAGAGCCAACACAATACCTTAGCCACTAATCCTACTCAAGGAATAAATCATAGAGCAGATATTTGCAATCATCTTACAGGTTCGCCCAAAAACAGAGTTTTGCAGTAAAGGATTTACAACTTCCAGTAATGAGAAGTAACTTGGTATATCAAATTGCATAACTCAAATTGGACAAACTTTAAATGTAAGAAAATCTTTGAAGTTGTCATATTCTCTTGGATATGTATGGATATGATCTGTGAGGTAAAAGGCAACCAGTTTTAGAAAGCATGCACAATAAAGGAAGGAAACTTAAACTTTTAACTTTTAACCAAGTTCACATTCAAAAGAAGATGAGCTACTCACAGAGTACTGATAAATACATCTTCTTCTACGGGATCACCAACACCATGATCAAATGATGGAGCACGAACTGTTCCCTGATTTCCATCAATTCAAATTATTAGTGCATAAAGAACCCTATTTCCAACTGGTTCAATTATAAAGCCCATAATTTATCAACTCCATAGAGGTTCTAGAGACAGTATGCAGAATATGACTGAAAAACTTTATGAAAAGTATTGCAAAAGAGAAAAAAGTGTATAGTAACCAATGGGTGCCTAAGAAAGATATACCTGGCTCCTTACAGCATGTAGACATTTCAGGAGCAGATCAGGATTAAATGTCCATGGTGCTGAAGTGTTCAATTGCAAGATCAGCAGACTTCTCAAGAAATACAATCAATAAACCATATTGAAACTGTTTGAGAAACTCTCACCTCCTCTTCTTGCATGAGCTTCTTTCGGATTCTAGCAATGAGATGAGAAGTATTTCAACTGATAGCAAACAAAATGGAAATGCTTTTAAAAAATCAATGAATCTGTTTTAATATAAATCATAGAGGTGCGGTGATTTTAGTTATTGATTGCTGGAGATGGAGATCCAATGAGGCTCACTGAAAAAGAAAAGAAAAAACTAACCTCCATGGCATCCAGCTGGGACCTGTACAAGTGAAATCCGTCCATGGGAAGAACTGTGGCAACCTCATCAAGTTGTGTTAACGTTTTCTGGGAGATAACCATGTTCAGCCGATGAACCACTTCCGATGCTACAGTAGTTTTACCCGCGCCAGGGGGACCAGCCAAACCAACAATGTATCTGAAAAATGGAGAATACAACAATTATATTGCACCAACATATGGAAAATAATACAATATTAACTTAAGGTCGCCTGAATTTGGATCAAGGGGATTTGGGAAAAGGTTAAGAAAAAAAAGGGATCAGTAACAAGTCTAGGTGATAAGTACACAAACCATAACTACAAGCCTACAAGGAACATAGCATAACCTACTTAAACATAAAAGAGTAGAAACGGAATGCTGAACATTCTGAAGTAAGGTTACTCCTGGTTTTGTCATAATAGCACTCATATCATAAATGCCAAATATGATATTTAAGACGCTTTATAGATAGCAAGGATCTTCTATGTTTCTCATGATATAATTACATCTGAACAACTTGATAAACATCAGAAAATGGCAGTGTATCATTAATTAAGTAAATGAGATAGGACTTAAACCGTTACAAAATTCATAACAAATCATGTTGCTAAAAAAATATGTAAATTCATTTGCTCAATATCATCATCTTTGAAACCTTCTGTAGGGTAGACTTTTGAGCATAAAAAAGGCTCCATAAATGAATTGACGAAGATTTTATGATAAGTTTCACCCTAACATCAATCCTCTATATTGGTGCAAATTTTCTAACCAAAGTAGCCATGAGCATGAGAGAGTCATACCATAAACCTAACCCCTAATTAACAAGTAGGTAGATCCTAGAGCTACCTTTTTAGTGTGCAGTTAAGCTCGTGCATCCAAGGAACAACCTCTAAGTTCCCCTAGAATATAAAGAATCTAAATGAAGAGATAAGTTGATACAATTTGTTATAGGAAACCACAGGTGTCTATAGGACAAATTAAGGCAACGAGTGAAAGAGTAATGACAATCCAACATATCAACTCTTCCATCGTCGTCAATAAATAACCAAAACAAAAGAAAATGAAAAAGAATAAAAGGATGAAAAGATAAACGACTGAAGGAATATACATTAACCATATTTAAGCAATAATGAATTATTGTGGTTCCGTCACAAATACACAAATCCAAGTTGAACATAGTATAAATCCAATTGTGTTCATAGCTTCGGAAGGGGAAAAAAGGTCCGTCCTAGTTAGAACTCAAGAGGCCCTTCCCAGATCCTCCATTAGCGAGTTCATCATCATGAGATACGCCTTCTCTAATAGAATAGGGTCGACAATGGAGCATAAAAAGGCTACATAAAAGAATTGACAATTTTCTTTTATGACCAGCTGTCAACCTAACATCAATCCATTCAGCTTGTGCCAAATTCCTAACCGTGGTAGCTATGAGCATGAAAGGGCCACACCATAAAATCTAGATGGCTAGTTGGGATATATAGGAACTACAATTTGGCTATGCAGCTTAAGCTCATACAGCCAAGGAGCACCACTCCCCCCCCCCCCAAAGTTCTCCTAGGGTCTGCTGGGCAATTATTGGGGTAGCGGTTATGAGGTGTTTTTAGAGTACTGGTTATGAGCGGTTAAGAGGGTAGGTGGTTTTAAGTATCAGCTATTAAACCAATCCAACTCATGCTTGGTAATTCATTAACAACGGTTCCGAAAGTTTTTACAAGAATAAAATTACATATATATATCCATATATAAACAAAAGGTCGCCTAAAGTTTCATTTCTGATGCTAAAGTTTGCTTGATGCATGATTATTGGAGATATCATTATAGGTGTGTATCATACAATCTTCGACTTCGACAATAACCAAATAGAATTTATGAAGGCTGCATGAAGAGAAAAAATTTGTACATCGCCTCCACTACTTAATTATATTGGAAGTGCATGTAGTAAAAAACAAGATTTTAAAAACTCACCGGAAGAGGTAGTCATAGATGAAGTAGAAGACAAACAAAGGTAGAGAAAGAGGAAATAGGATAGGGTATTAGTAGTTATAATTATATTTTGGTGAGGATATAAATGAAATAAAATAATAATAACCTTCAAAACCTACCGACTTGTGTTGTTTATAAAGACATCCAAAATTACACTACACCGATTTTTGAGGGTTTTTGAACCGACCAAAATCATTGCCTAAAAAAAATTGCCACCTAGGGATTTCTTTTTTAAACACTTCATAAACGACCTGCTCAAAAACTTTCCAAAACCGGTGAAAATCTGTTTTAACTCTACATTTTTCTAATGCGGTAAATCTTATAATGGCTAGGATTATTTCCCGTCATTTGCACCAAAAACTTTAGATAGAACGAGAAAAAAGGAACGTACTTAGAATTAAGGTCATTCGCCTTTTCCGCTGCAGGAACAAGTCTTTCGGCCAGAGCATCGTATATCTCTTCTATGGAGCTTGAGTAATAAAAAGTAATCAATCAATTCACCAAACACTGATAATTAGTAACCCCAAAATTCTCTATTTACATGAAATCGCGCATAAATGGTACCTGGCTTCTAGAACAGGAATATGTTGTTTGTGACAGGATAGAACCTGACATTCACATGATTGTTGCTGTTGTTATAGTGATTATTTTAGAGAATATAATAGGCCAATTTGCACTAGTAAGGAAATAAATAAATAAATAAATAAATCAATACCTTTATGTTATTTAGCAGCGGGGTTAGGGACCATTTTTTGTTTGAAGAAATTAATTTTGGAGCCCATTGGCAACTACCAGATTGCCTTCCTCTCGGTCGAAAGGGCTCTGATGAAAAGTTTCAAAATTTACAATTAGCATACGAAAGATGGGTTTTGGGTGTAGCTTTACAAAAAGACCACCAGGAGAATTGGTGATTGCGGGTGTGAGTACCTGAGGAGGAACGGAGGCAGTGGCGTCCCTTCGTTGTGGGGAGAGAGATATTCATCTTGAGAGAGAGAGAGAGAGAGAGAGAGAGGGTGTGGATGAGGAAGAAAGAACAGATTTTAAAAGGTTACTTATAAACACATCAAAATTTTCTCGTGACAGCTCAAATTTTTTTTTTATTTATAAATTTATCTTCGAAAAAAAATTATTCATGGTTGTCAAAAAAAAAAAATTTATGAGTGTTGTCAAATTTTTTTACAATACTAAAGGGTCAAACATTTTGATAGTCCTAATATTTAGGACTGTCAAAACTTATAATAGTCCTCCTCCTTCTACTCCGTCTTACTCTCT